>BPTQ01000009.1:80326199-80338492 GCA_019973895.1 Chrysanthemum seticuspe | reverse complement strand
CTTAACCGAGTTCCATCTAACCTCAACTCTATACAAAGAACACTTACTAGAATAAAACTAAGGAGAACCTAAGCAAATTGGGTATCGGCCGCGTGGTTCCAAACTAAACTCTGGTTTAGAAAGTACTTAAACCATACTCTCTACTCCTCTACTACCTTTCTGTACGAACCGAAGGGAGAAACCCTCTAAGCCTGATCACTCTCCGCATCCCGATCCAACTTCCCTTATAAATCAATTGAACAAAAGGACCAGAAAGTACCAACGAAATCTGCACCCACTCTCTCTTCTCCAGTTCTCTGTAGAACAATTTCAGATTGAACACAGAAGAAAAGAAAAAGTTTATCTATACACATATCCTTTAAGTACTGTAAGTAAACAGTTTCACATACACAAATATAAAAGCCAATACATAATAATAATAAACTCAAGTACTCTCAATAACTAAATTACCATCCCACAAATAATAAAAACACAGGGCACTTTAATATAGCACTGGTTCCGGAGTAACAAACTATCAAAAATATTGCATCACAGAAAATCACGGGACACAAAAATAATAAACACCCTACCATTAAATCAATAACTCTCATGAACTCAAATAATAATAATACATAACCGAAAATATAAACACATACACTTTGACAAATGAATGTCATGAATTTCCTATACACATATCTATTTGAAAAAGAAAAGAAGACACAAGTTAGACTTTAACAAGATGTCTCTTGACCTCTTCTCTCTCACCCACGTCTAAAGCAACCATGAAAGACCAGGAAAACAAGTTAACTAAATATTCCCTTCAACCTAGCCCTACGCCTCTCACTAGTCCGAATCTCCCAAAGAGGGAAGCCAAGCATGTCTTTCCATCATCTCCTCATCTCTCATACCAAATTCATGAAAGATTTGGTCTCAAATCAAACCTTGGTGCGCCGGCTATGGGTTAAACGAATCCAAGAGGAATCAAAATAAGATCATTCACAAGAAACATATCTCAACTCCAATCTACCTTGAGCCAATTCAGAGGATTCGTCCATCCTTGGAAGCTAGCCAATTTCGGCTTCAATCCAAGCACCAAGAAGAGAGAGAGTTCAAGCCTTACCCAAAGTACCTCTATATCTCTAGTGGAGATGCAAGAACCCCAAATTGAGTTTCAATTTCATTCTCTCTCAAAAGCTAGGGTTTGTGAAAGTTAGGGTTTTCCAAAATTGATTTGGGGGTTTTGCAATTGGAGGTATTTTGGAGCTAATTCGAGTCTTGTTTGGTCCGAATCCAAGAAACAACCTTTCGTTCATCACTTATCATTTTCGGATTTGAGGTTATCATCTCTTTTGTTGTTATGTTTTTATGTTATTTTATGATATTAAGAGTGGAAAAGTTTATCAATGAAATTATCATGTGTTTTAGTCATGTCGATTTGGGTTTAAGTTTTGATGCCACGTTGAATTCGTGTATATAACTAGCTGAGATTTGGATGTTACTTTGTTTTACTAATCTTGTTTTGTAACCATAAAACTTAAGTTGCTATATACTCAAGGGTCCGTATAGTTTTCTGTCGAGATATATGAGTCGAGAAAATGAAGGATAAGTCTTATAGCAACTTGGTAATTTAACTATGCAACTAAGTAATCCCGACGTGATAATACTCATGTTTTTGATAAACAACTATGTCACTCCGGAATCTAAGTAAGTCATTGGTAATAAGTGGGTTTGGTTTACTGTCGAGGTAGGAACCGGGTTGAGTAGTACTCAACCATGGTATAGCCTTGCCATTTCCTTGCTCTATCGCGTTAAGTTAGTCTCGACTCCATCACCATCATACTCGGCTTATGAGTCTTTGTCTTGACCTCACCTTGTAAAATCTATGCCATGTATAATCGAGTTTGTCAATGCTATAGTGATAGTTTGGATGTCTTGTTTGAAAACTGTTTCTGTCGAGAAGCCGGAACCAAAGAGTTTGAAAATTTCTCATTGTAAAGTCTACTAGTAAACATGGTCTTAAAAAAACTGGAAATTCGATCTTGAAAGTGGCACTTGACTTAGTAAGTCAAGCACCTTGTAACAAGTTTAACTTGTGACACTTAGTCACATACTTGTCGTTATCCTTGTTGTGGAGTTGTTCGGCTCGAAAGGGAACCCATTTCGAGACCCACGACACCATCAGTCAAGCATACAACTAGAAACTTTAGTCTCACAAAAAGTTTGATATCTTGGTTTAGTTAGGTGTTCATCTTGTTGAGAAACTAGCTTTATGTCTTTCTTTTGTTGGCCGAATACTCATTTGTGATGTTATAATCAAGACGGGTAGCCAAGATGTGTTCGAGCACATTAGTCGTGACCCGATTGTAACTCCGAGATGATGGCGGTTTGACTCAAATTCTCTACTTCTCAAATGTATCTTGACTACATTTTTTTCTCTCTTCCTGCGTTAACCATTCCTAAATGTCAAATACAAGAGCACTCCTTGACTAGTTTAGTAGCAAAGGCTGCTAACAGAAACTGATGGGCCACAGCCCATTTGTACCTCAAAGATTACTTGAACTCCTTTTGGGCCAAGCCCCATTCGTGTACCCAAACCGCTGGGCCACAGCCCACCTACGGTTTTGAATGTTAGTTTAAGTAAATGAAACGCGTCAAGTATACCGGAATAAATCACAAAGCTAAACTCATTTGTTACACATTTGGAGAGTTCGACTTTAGTTATGTACACATGTATCGACGAGTAAAACAAGAGTAAAGGCGTACAAACAATGAACCAAGTGTCTAAAAATTATGAGTCATGTAATAAGATTTGCGAAATGGATTTAACGACAATGTGTAAAGGAATGTATGTCAAGTGAACGTCTCATCGAAAACTATATATATGGAACTAGTTTGTTAAATAAATAAGACACCACTATATTATTTCCTAGTCCATTTAAAAATTGATGACTTTAAATTTCACTCGAGCATTTTCCTAAATACAATTAGAAAACAAATTATGATTTTGACAACACCATTTTGTGTCAACTTAAATGAGTATATATATATATTTATATACTTATTAATGGAACATTTTAATTATTTATTTTAAATCAAACTTGGATTTTAAAACCATACTAATGTCAATATGAAAAGAGTATATATACATTCATATACTTACTAGTAAACCTCTTAAATTATTTTTTTACAAACTAAAAGTTGATTTTAAAACCATTATATAAGAATAATATAAATTGCACCATTTTAAGTAAGCAATACTTAAAAACGATGAACTAAAACATTGCCCTCCTTATCTAGGTCGCGTGTAGGTGCCGTTTCACAGCAATCACTAATCCCACATTTGGATTTGCACTTTTGCTAAGGTGAGTTTAATAGCCCCACTTTTACTTGATAAATTGTTTTATACTTTTGGGGTGAGAAATATGCAAAACATTTTATGGACCAAAACTATTACATGATTACTATTACGTGGTTTAGCCTAAGCCCTTATGTCCCTAGAGAATGCCCTTTTTCATGAACCGTCAATTCCCCATTGGGAAACGCGAATGTTATAAATAGATCTATTGAGGGTGACTCCTCCGTTCGGTTGGCCATGCTTAGGCCAAAGCGAAACGTATACCATGTCGGAACCAAGTGTTGAGGGACAAAACACTTGCTATGGGCCCCTATATTGTATGACATCTTTTAGCATACAGAAACTGTCGTAGTATCGGTTGCATGAACTTAGAGCTAACGTAATAGACATTCATACATATATCATTATATTCGTTGTAATGATTATATGCCTTTGCTTATGGTCCAAGCTTACTATTTTAATTTAAACCTATGAACTCACCAGCTTTTAGCTGACCTTTTAGCATATTTTCTCAGGTGTTTAAGATTTGTTCATGAAGGCAAGGCAAGAAGCGGATGTATGGTCGTAGTAATATTAAAGAAGTGTTTTTACACAAAAATGATGTTTTTACTTTGGGACCACTTTATCTAAATGGGATGTACCCATTTATTTAAATTATGTTGTAAGATAATATTTTAAAACTATTTTATAAAATCAAACGGAGTATGTATTCCGTTCTTTATTACTTGTGTTATGATTCACCAATTCCGTAACGCTCCCGAATAACACGTATGCTTCTGCTAAACAAATTTGGGGGTGTTACAGATTGGCATCAGAGCCTAGGTTATAGAGAACTAGGTACATATAAACCCTAAACTATAACTACTTTTCACCAAAAACATCATACTACGACCGCCGACTGCCGCTTGCCTTACTTGCCATTTTACTTAAAGTTCATTTAATAGGATTACATGTTTTATTTCCTATTTACTTATGCACTATTTCATATACATTATGAGCATATTTTTCCACATACTTACACATATGCACCGTCTTGTCACAGACTATGCCTTCCCCAGCCTTTCCTCATGATGTTCAGGAGGACATCCTATTAGCTCACTCACCGACCATCCGCCAGCTTGCACACTCAGCCACTGATCCATACGTACAGGCCACACTAGCAGTCCAGCCAGCTATTGCACCTACTCCACTTATACCTACCCTCACCACCACTTCATCAGCCCTGTTGACGCGCAGGCAAAAGCCCCGTATGATTGTGAGAGTACTTGGATATCGAGAGCGGTATTCATATGTGCCTGCACTAGCTTCTCGGATGACCCGTGCTGCTTACATGGGTCCTCCTACTACTTCAGAGTCACCGACACCATCACCCACCGAGTCACCACCTCATCAGAAACTCAGGAGATCTACCGATTCTTACTCTGAGGAAGATCCAGAAGAAGATCCGGAAGAGGATCCTGAGGAAGAACTACCAGAGCCGATACCGACTGAGAGTGTCCCTGGCTATGTTAGCATAGCAGCAGATGTGAGTACACAGGGTCTGGAGATTGTTCAGAGTATACAGGAGCTAGGACAGAGCTCCAGGATGGCTCAAAGATTGGACGATGACATGGATATTGATGCACCATTTGGATTAGGGCAGAGAGCCGCTTTTCTCCACAGTCAGGAGGAGAGTAGTGAGATTGATTGGAGAGATATTGATTGCCTGATCAGTTCAGTACCGCTTATCACTAGTCCGAACTATAGTCCGTCATCACCATCGTTTGTACCATCTGCAGCAGACATGGAGCGCCTTGAGCGCACCACTAGACAGCTTGAGACCATTGAGGAAGCTGCACCAGTTGAGGCACAGACCGAGCCAGACTTGTCAGGATCTCCAGAAGATGATCTGACCCTCACTGAGAGGATATTCATTCAGTTGGACTCTCATGAGACATTGCTAGGAGTCCATTCTGATCAGCTAGAGAGGATCGATCCAACACGCTTGCAAGCTTGCGAGCAGCGTGTTGAGGGTTTAGACCGAGTTACTGATGTGTTGTTTGAGAGCATGGGGCTCGAGAGACACGAGAGGATGCGACTGGGATTTAGGGTTGAGACTCAGGTTGAGGACGTCAGAGAGTTGGACAGCAGGGTACGAGCTTTGGGTAGAGGTCAGACTCAGATACACGGACGACTAGAGGAACTAGAGAGCGTCTAGTGGATTGCGAGAGATACTGTCAGAGAGGGATGGCAGAGGACTACTGGTTTAGAGTCTATGTTGGCATCACAGATGAGGCGTATCGAGAGATTGGAGGATACACAGCGAGAGCTGATTGCTACCATAGAGCGATTACGTACCGATCATCCTTAGATTCCATTGCATGATTGTATTACACTAAACTGAGCTATAACAGTTAGTGTTAGTCATTATCGTCGTATTTCAGTTGTAGTTTCCATTGTATTTCCTTTGTATTCCGTTGTATTTCGGTTGTACTCCAGCTAGTATCTCATCATGTACCGTAGGAACCTTGTAACCGAAATTCTATCTATGACAAACTTATTTTCCTACCCAGTTGTCTTTACGTTTATAGATTGCACATATGATCTATCTACGATAACCACACTATTACGTGGCACTTACCTTGTTTAAAAGGTTCTATAACTCATCACCTTTCTTACTGCAGAAATGCCGCCAAAACGAAGATCTAAACGTACTAACCCTGGTGGAGCCTCCAATGCTCCAATCCCGGCGAGAGTCACTCGCAACCAAGCTGCAAATGCTGCTATTCCAAACAGAGTCACACCCGATCAGACTGCTGAAGCCACTACTCCTGCTAGGGCTACTCCAATCCAACCTATCATGAATCAAGCCATGATCGACCAACTAGTCAATGAGCGGGTAAACGCCGCTTTGGCTGCAGCAAATCACTCGTCTACTAATGATGGAACTTCAAGACCACCCACTCACAACCGCACTTGTACTTATCTAGACTTTCGTAAAACCATGACTGGAAGCTTTAGTGGAACCGAAGGAGCTGTCGGTCTGACTAGGTGGATCGAAAAGCTCGAGACTGTGTTCCGAATCTGCAATTGTGAAGAAGATTCTAAGGTTAAATATGCATCATTCACTTTCACGGATGCTGCTTTGACCTGGTGGAACAATTTTCTGAAATCCGCTAGTATCGATGTTGCCTATGCCATGCCATGGGAAAACTTCAAGGAAATGGTACTTCGAAAGTACTGTCCTCGTAATGAGATCAAGAAGCTCGAACATGAGTTTTGGAACCTCAAGGTTCAAGGCACCAATATGGCTGCCTACAATCAACGATTCCAAGAGCTAGCTTTATTGTGTCCTGAAATGGTTCCCACTAAGACCCGATTGTTGGAGAGATACATCGGAGGATTGCCCCAACCTATCAAGGGCAATGTAACCACTTCTAAGGCTGTTGATCTTCATGAAACCATCGAAGTAGCCAACAAACTCATGGACCAAGTAATTGAGGACTCCATGGACAAAGTGGTTGACAATAAGAGGAAATGGGAAAACCATTCTCAAGGTTACAACAACTATGAATATCGTGGCAACAACAATAGGAACAACCGCAACAATCAAAACAAGAGGCAAAATGTTGCTAGAGCTTATGCAGTGAATGTCGGAGAAAGAAAACCGTACTCAGGGACTGCACCATTGTGCAATCGGTGCACACTGCATCACAAGGGGCAGTGTACCGTTAAGTGCCGTAATTGTCAGAAAATCGGACACTTAACCAGGAACTGCAGGTCCAAATCATTGGCGACAGTTCAAACAGCTCCAGCTCAGGACCCAAAAGCTAATATAACTTGCTTTGGTTGTGGTGAAAAAGGGCATTATAAGAATGAATGCCGAAAGACCAGAAACCAAGGTCGTGAAGGAAATCAAGGAAACCGAGGGAATCCAGGAAGCCATGGGAATGGCAGGATTCAAGGAAATGTTGGACAAACGAGTAATCAGGGAAATGGAGAAGGAGCTCGTGGGAGAGTCTATGCTGTAACCAAAGTGGAAGCTCAGGAAGACCCGAATGTTGTGACGGGTACGTTCCTTATAAATAACCGTTATGCATCCATATTGTTTGATACGGGAGCCGATAGGAGTTTTGTTTCTAATACCTTTAGTCCACTACTCGATATTTCCCCAACCGCATTAGGAAATGCATACAACGTGGAACTAGCTAACGGTAACATAGAAAGGGTAGATACCATCATAAGAGGTTGCACCCTTAGCCTGTTAAACCACCCATTCAATATCGATTTGATACCAGTAGCATTAGGTAGTTTCGATGTTATTGTCGGAATGGATTGGTTAGCAAAATATCATGCTGCCATCATTTGCGACGAGAAACTCGTTCGAATACCCTACGGAGATGAAGTCCTAACAATAGAAGGGGACAGAAGTGACAGAAGAAACGCTTCGAGATTGCATGTCATTTCCTGTGCCAAGGTGTTAAGGTGTATCGAGGAAGGATGTCATATCTTCCTAGCACAAGTCACCAGAAAGGACGAAAAAGAAGGGGAAGAAAAACATCTGGAGGACGTGCCAATAGTAAAAGAATTCCCCTAAAGTCTTTCCCGAAGACTTGCCAGGACTTCCGCCGACCCGACAGGTTGAATTTCAGATCGATTTAGTGCCTGGTGCCGCACCAGTGGCAAGAGCACCTTATCGATTAGCTCCAACGGAACTTCAGGAGTTATCAAACCAGTTGTCGGAACTTGCGGAAAAAGGATTCATCAGACCAAGCTCATCACCATGGGGAGCACCAGTCCTATTCGTCAAGAAGAAAGACGGAACCTTCAGGTGGTGCATCGACTATCGTGAGTTGAATAAACTAACCATTAAGAACCGTTACCCACTCCCGAGAATCGATGACTTATTCGATCAACTTCAAGGTTCGAGTGTTTATTCAAAAATCGACGTAAGGTCTGGATACCATCAACTAAGAGTTCAAGAAGAAGATATTCCCAAAACCGCCTTCAGAACTCGTTATGGACATTACGAGTTCCAAGTCATGCCTTTTGGGTTAACCAACGCACCAGCTGTGTTCATGGACCTCATGAACCGAGTGTGTAAACCCTACTTGGATAAATTTGTGATCGTATTCATTGACGACGTCCTAATTTATTCCAAGAGTGCAAAAGAACATGAAGAGCATCTTAGATTAATCTTGGAATTGTTGAAGAAGGAGGAACTGTATGCAAAGTTCTCAAAGTGCGAGTTTTGGATACCCACTGTGCAATTCCTAGGTCATGTAATCGACAGTCAGGGCATACATGTAGACCCCGCTAAGATCGAGTCAATAAAGGATTGGGCAACACCCACAACTCCTACTGAAATACGCCAATTCTTAGGACTCGCTGGATACTACAGAAGATTTATTGAAGGTTTCTCAAAGATTGCCAAATCTTTAACCAAGCTAACCCAGAAAAACGCCAAGTTTGACTGGGGAGAGAAAGAAGAAGAAGCTTTTCAACTCCTTAAAGAAAAGTTGTGTAGTGCACCTGTTCTGGCCTTACCTGAAGGTAGTGAAGACTTTGTCGTGTATTGCGACGCTTCACATAAGGGGCTCGGAGCAGTATTAATGCAAAGAGAAAAGGTGATAGCATACGCCTCTCGCCAATTGAAGACTCATGAGAAGAACTACACGACACACGATTTGGAGTTAGGAGCAGTTGTGTTTGCACTCAGAATTTGGAGACACTACCTGTATGGCACAAAGTGTGTCGTATACGCTGATCACAAAAGTCTACAACACATCTTGGATCAGAAAGAACTGAACATGAGACAGCGCCGATGGTTAGAATTACTCAGTGATTACGACTGCGAGATTCGTTACCATCCGGGTAAAGCGAATGTAGTTGCTGATGCTCTCAGTAGGAAAGAGCGACCAAAACCTCTTAGAGTCAGATCCTTGGGTATGACAATTAGTTCACCTCTTCCAACCAAGATTCTTGAGGCTCAATTAGAAGCACTCAAAGAGGAAAATCGTCCGAATGAGAACCTTTACGGAATGCCAGAAAGTGAAAACGGATTCGTAAAAAGGTCGGACGGAACTTTGTGTTTCAAAGAGCGAAGTTGGATACCACTCTACGGAGGAATTCGCGACGTCATTATGCATGAGTCCCACAAGTCTAAATACTCCATCCACCCAGGATCCGACAAAATGTACCTTGATTTGAAAAAATTGTACTGGTGGCCTAATATGAAAGCCGACATTGCAACATATGTCAGCCGGTGTTTAACTTGTTCTAAGGTTAAAGCTGAACATCAGAGACCCTCAGGCCTACTAGTACAACCCGAAATCCCCGAGTGGAAATGGGAACGCATAACAATGGACTTTATCACTAAGTTACCTAAAACCTCTAGAGGCTACGACACTATTTGGGTAATAGTTGACCGTCTCACCAAGTCAGCACATTTCCTACCGATGAAAGAAAGTGACGGAATGGAAAAACATGCACAATTATACCTGAAAGAAATCATCGCACGCCATGGTGTACCAATTTCCATCATTTCGGACAGAGATAGCCGTTTCACCTCAAACTTCTAGAAATCACTTCAAGATGCTTTAGGGTCTAACCTTGACATGAGCACCGCTTACCATCCTCAGACTGATGGACAGAGCGAGAGAACAATCCAAACACTAGAGGATATGCTAAGAGCATGTGTGATAGACTTTGGAAATGGCTGGGATAAACACTTGCCATTAGCCAAGTTTTCATACAATAACAGCTATCACACAAGTATCAAAGCCGCACCATATGAAGCACTCTATGGTCGGAAATGTAGATCACCTGTGTGCTGGGCCGAAGTTGGAGAAAGTCAACTTACTGGTCCGGAGTTAATCCAAGAAACTACCGAGAAGATTGTACAAATCAAAAGCCGACTACAAGCAGCCCGTGACCGCCAAAAGAGCTACGCGGATAAAAGAAGGAAACCACTTGAGTTCCAAGTGGGAGATAAAGTTATGCTCAAAGTTGCGCCATGGAAGGGCATAATCCGTTTCGGAAAACGTGAAAAGTTAAATCCTCGTTATATTGGACCTTTCAAAATTCTCGCGAGAATCGGACCAGTAGCCTACCGACTCGAATTACCACAAGAACTCAGCTCTGTACACAACGTGTTTCACATGTACAACTTAAAGAAATGTCTTTCCGACGAAACCCTTACTATTCCTTTGGAAGAAATCCAAGTCGACGAAAGATTGAATTTTGTCGAGGAACCCATTGAAATCATGGATAGAGAAATCAAACGGCTTAAGCAAAGCCGCATCCCGATCGTCAAAGTCCGTTGGAACTCTCAAAGAGGTCCAGAATACACGTGGGAACGCGAAGACCAATTCAAGCGCAAATACCCACACCTTTTCTCTACTTCACCAAGTAATCCTAACTGAAAACCGAGGACGGTTTTCTCTTCCAAGACGGGGAGGATGTGACACACGGTAAATTTTCACCGAAATTTAACTAATTAATTAGTAATTCATTTTTACTAAGCCAAATTTATTAAGCATGCACAAGCTTTGCCTGAGCATTTGAGTAGATAACTCGCATACAATAAATTTCACCGCTCTTGCATACATATCATTTTATGAATATTGCATTTTTGTCATATGATTAAACTATAAGACGGGAGGTTATCTCGTTTCCCCAGTGCCCGACACTGCACGCGTACCGACACTATGATAAGGACTCGCTAAAACAATTAACAAATGTCAACAACTTGGAATATTACAAGGATAAAATATTTCAGGCGCGTAACAAAAAGACACTACGTTATAAAAACTATCAAACAATGAGGCCTTGGTCACGATATAATTTCACGGGACACAAAAATAATAAACACCCTACCATTAAATCAATAACTCTCATGAACTCAAATAATAATAATACATAACCAAAAATATAAACACATACACTTTGACAAATGAATGTCATGAATTTCCTATACACATATCTATTTGAAAAAGAAAAGAAGACACAAGTTAGACTTTAACAAGATGTCTCTTGACCTCTTCTCTCTCTCCCACGTCTAAAGCAACCATGAAAGACCAGGAAAACAAGTTAACTAAATATTCCCTTCAACCTAGCCCTACGCCTCTCACTAGTCCGAATCTCCCAAAGAGGGAAGCCAAGCATGTCTTTCCATCATCTCCTCATCTCTCATACCAAATTCATGAAAGATTTGGTCTCAAATCAAACCTTGGTGCGCCGGCTATGGGTTAAACGAATCCAAGAGGAATCAAAATAAGATCATTCACAAGAAACATATCTCAACTCCAATCTACCTTGAGCCAATTCACAAGATTCGTCCATCCTTGGAAGCTAGCCAATTTCGGCTTCAATCCAAGCACCAAGAAGAGAGAGAGTTCAAGCCTTACCCAAAGTACCTCTATATCTCTAGTGGAGATGCAAGAACCCCAAATTGAGTTTCAAATTCATTCTCTCTCAAAAGCTAGGGTTTGTGAAAGTTAGGGTTTTCCAAAATTGATTTGGGGGTTTTGCAATTGGAGGTATTTTGGAGCTAATTCGAGTCTTGTTTGGTCCGAATCCAAGAAACAACCTTTCGTTCATCACTTATCATTTTCGGATTTGAGGTTATCATCTCTTTTGTTGTTATGTTTTTATGTTATTTTATGATATTAAGAGTGGAAAAGTTTATCAATGAAATTATCATGTGTTTTAGTCATGTCGATTTGGGTTTAAGTTTTGATGCCACGTTGAATTCGTGTATATAACTAGCTGAGATTTGGATGTTACTTTGTTTTACTAATCTTGTTTTGTAACCATAAAACTTAAGTTGTTATATACTCAAGGGTCATATGTGCTTAAGTTGCACCGTAGTTTTGAATTTGGGTTTAGCTGTACTGATTTTGTGTACTATTAAAGTAACTATTTGAAAAGGTGAGAATTATAGTATTTTATTGTATTTTTGTATTGTTGTTTTCTCTAC
>BPTQ01000009.1:80111471-80325609 GCA_019973895.1 Chrysanthemum seticuspe | reverse complement strand
GATAATTTGAGTGGAATCGTTTTCACGTTTAGGTTTACACCCTAATCACTAACGACACTTTGCCGTGGATGTGCGCTGGATCTATTCCTCCCGTTACAAAATCAAGTAGCAAAAATTCATAACGAATGAATTTTACCACGTTAAATATAATAAGAATATATTACCAAAATTTTAGTTGAAAATCAAACATTTTTTTATTAAATTCTCCAAATGATCATTCATATACTTACATATATATGAGAAAAGTATAACTGTAATCATACCAAAATTTTAGGTTCAAACTAAATTTTATTTATTAATTTTACAAGGTAATTATTCATATATTTATATATATATATGAGTAAATTCAACTGTGTTTTACCACAACAGTTTTAGTATTAAACAAAAGATTAACATAAATCCTTTTACGAGCTCACTTTAAATTTCAGTAGTTAAAAATTTACCTGATCCTTTATTATATCACCACAGAATAAATAAATTGTTTGATCAAGGTATATATATCAAAAGCTACTCTGCAAGTGAACTGTATGTAAGGAAATGTGTAACAGCAATTTAGGTAAAGCGTTTAGAATAATGTACTGAGTATTAAAAATCTGTGAACCAAGTAACAAACATGCGGAAATGAGAACAAAATGAGCAGCTATGTACACATGTATTGATTTCAGCTTGAGAGGTTTACACATTGTTTACTCAAATCGAAACACTAAATAAGGCCATATGAACTGCGCAAAGTAAATGAATTTGATTGTAAGTTTTGGCATCCACCCGACACCGGGTCGCCAAACCCATGTGCTTACCCCGAACTAAAAGTTGATTTTAAAACCATTATATAAGAATAATATAAATTGCACCATTTTAAGTAAGCAATACTTAAAAACGATGAACTAAAACATTGCCCTCCTTATCTAGGTCGCGTGTAGGTGCCGTTTCACAGCAATCACTAATCCCACATTTGGATTTGCACTTTTGCTAAGGTGAGTTTAATAGCACCACTTTTACTTGATAAATTGTTTTATACTTTTGGGGTGAGAAATATGCAAAACATTTTATGGACCAAAACTATTACATGATTACTATTACGTGGTTTAGCCTAAGCCCTTATGTCCCTAGAGAATGCCCTTTTTCATGAACCGTCAATTCCCCATTGGGAAACGCGAATGTTATAAATAGATCTATTGAGGGTGACTCCTCCGTTCGGTTGGCCATGCTTAGGCCAAAGCGAAACGTATACCATGTCGGAACCAAGTGTTGAGGGACAAAACACTTGCTATGGGCCCCTATATTGTATGACATCTTTTAGCATACAGAAACTGTCGTAGTATCGGTTGCATGAACTTAGAGCTAACGTAATAGACATTCATACATATATCATTATATTCGTTGTAATGATTATATGCCTTTGCTTATGGTCCAAGCTTACTATTTTAATTTAAACCTATGAACTCACCAGCTTTTAGCTGACCTTTTAGCATATTTTCTCAGGTGTTTAAGATTTGTTCATGAAGGCAAGGCAAGAAGCGGATGTATGGTCGTAGTAATATTAAAGAAGTGTTTTTACACAAAAATGATGTTTTTACTTTGGGACCACTTTATCTAAATGGGATGTACCCATTTATTTAAATTATGTTGTAAGATAATATTTTAAAACTATTTTATAAAATCAAACGGAGTATGTATTCCGTTCTTTATTACTTGTGTTATGATTCACCAATTCCGTAACGCTCCCGAATAACACGTATGCTTCCGCTAAACAAATTTGGGGGTGTTACAGGTGTAGTGAGGAGTTTTCTCTTGCTACATTAGCTTGACGTCGCCAAAAAACACTCTTTTTATTTATTCTATTTTATTATTATAATTTTTTTTTTTACTTTCCTTCAACGATTACAGCATATTGTCTTTCTTCCTTTCAACTTTTTTTTATTTTTTATCATTTAAAAATGTGAATTGATTTAAACGCTCTCAGTTTTTATTGGCACAATTCAATGTAAGCATTAAATAGTTGTACTTACTGTACATCGTAGTGTGTCAATTATCTACTTCCTTACCTCAAAGTTATCACGCCTTTTTTTTTAATAAGTCTCTTGTTACAATTATTTTTCATGAGAATCTAATTTAAAATCTGAAATTTTAAAACCTATTCCATAGTAATTATTAACCACATGATCTTGTGCAATGCATGGTTTACGTATTACGTATATCTACACAACACTATATGGTAAAGTTTGACACACACAAACTTCATTTTGACCACACTTTTTTCCTAATTTCTTGAGCATTAATTCCCAAAGAAACAGAATATTTACGTATTTTTCTTGATCATCATCTATATCTCTTTCGAAATGGTTTCTCTCTTTTATCTTTAGACAAAAATCTTTGCACAAATAAAAAAGAAATGACATCGTTTACGTACACAGAAGACGATTATGATTACTTGTATAAGATAGTTGTGATCGGTGAATCGGGTGTAGGTAAATCTAACCTTTTGTTGCGTTTCGTCAAGAATCAATTCAACCTTGAATCCCTACAAACAGTGGGGGTTGAATTCGCCAAATGTAGCATTCGGGTTGATGACAAAACTGTCAAGGCGCAAATTTGGGACACCTCTGGAATGGAAAAGTATCATTTTTTCTTTTCCTTTTCTATTATTGTATAGACTTTTCTAACACATGATTGTTAATTGGTGTTAGATTTTCTTTTTACATTTCAGGTTCCGAGCTATGAGAGACGGTTTTTATAAAGGAATTTTAGGTGCTGTGATCGTTTATGATATCACTCGAAAAGCTACATTTGAAAAAATGGGTCCATGGCTAAAGGAGCTTCGAGAATACACAAATCACCAAGACATTGTGGTCATGCTAGTGGGAAATAAGGCTGATCTTGGTAACCTGCGGGTTGTTTCAACACATGAAGGCAAAGCTTTTGCAGAGCGAGAAGGCTTATTTTTCTTGGAAACATCAGCTCTCGACGATCAAAATGTCAATAAAGCTTTCACCGAAGTACTTACTCGTATTTATCATAATACGAACCAAAAATCTCTTGGCACGAGTAGTGAACCCGCGTAATGACCAAAGGGACAAACCACATATAAACGATTAATCACGAAAGATGGATCAACTTAAGTTATTTTAGTCATCAATCATTATTAACTAGGAGTAGTTGCACCTAGCTTGTACATATCAGAAATATTCAAATATAACGTACTTGTTTGTTGCTTGTCGCTATGCAGAACTAGTCAAACTGTTTTTTGTTTAAGCATTTGTATCATGCGTGGACAAAATGAATATAAAAATATCGATAAGAGATTATTTGCATACTAAAAGTATAACGAGGGACAAATCTAAACACTTATTTTTCTATCGAGAAAAAAGAAGATTAATTAATACTCTAACCAAAAATGGAATTTCAATAATATTTTTGATATTTATCTCATGCATCGTTAATCGTTAAACAAAACAAATAATAATTTGCGATGAACATTTTATTGTCTTTCATATTTCGATGAATTGATCGTTTTTGTTTATATCAGTATTGAAATTCGCATGATATATATCACATGTGATTTAACACTAATATAGAAGTTCAAACACTAAACAACTGTACAAAAATTGGCATAAGTATTTGTGTATAAATCAAATACTTTCTCGATTTTTTGCAATGTAAAACACACATTTATGACTTTCCCACCATATATCACACATTGTATTTAAATAATAGATTATAGCAGTTCATTTACGAAACTTCTATAATCACATGAGAAAATTATCACATGTAGTAAAAACCACATGTGAATTAGTTCACGCGTAATAAAAATCACATGTGATTTATGTGTTTTATCTAAATTTGATGAATTAACTGCACTAACCTACAATTCCATATATAATGTTGTGTACTACTATATGGTTTGAAACCTATAGATGTCTAGTTTTTAGAAGAAAAAAAAGGGTAAAACTTTTGGACTTTGTAGAAAATGTTATATTCACTTTGCTACATATTTAAGTATTCGAGTATTTAAATTAGTGTTGAATCACATGTGATTTCTTATGCAAGTTTTAACACTAATATGAAAGTTCGAACATTAAACAACTGTACAAAAATTGGCATAAGTATTTGTGTATAAATCAAAGACTTTCTCCATTTTTTGTAATGAAAAACGCACATTCATGACTTTCCAACCATATATCACAATGTATTTGAATATTATCACATGTGAAAATTATAATCACATATAAAAATTATTACATGTGGTTAAAATCACATGTGAATGAGATCATGTGTAGTAAAAAATCACATTTGATTTATGTGTTTTATCCAACTTTGATGAAATAACAACACTAACCTACAATTCGAAATATAATGTTGTATATATGGTTTGAAACCTATAGATGTCTAGTTTTCAAAAGAAAAAAACGGTGAAACTTTTAGAATTTGTAGAAAATATTATGTTCATTTTGCTACTTGTTAAAGTATCGAGTATTCAAATTAGTGCTGAATCACATGTGATTTCTCATGCAAGTTTCAACAACGAGAAAGTAAAAAAAACGTGAAAATAGTGACAAGAAAAATGTTTGTCGAAAGTATATCAAAATGTCCGTATATTAAAAATAATTAAATGCTCATCATGATAGTATAATTCTTCCCGCTTAACGATTTAAAAAGTATTAAATTTTGAATAAGTGAAGAGAACTTGAGTTTGTTATTTAATCTATATTATATATATATAGGAAAAACCCTCAAATTTTGAAAGTAGAAAAGTGGAAAAATTATGTTATGAAAACTATAAACTTTTATTATTATTTTTGTTTATAATTCACTTTAAACAAAATAAAATTATAATTAAAATTATTTTTATTATTATTTTTTTTATTACTACAATTATCTGCCGCTATAAAATTCTGTTGTTATGCACGGATACTCGTCTAGTATAAAAAATAAATGATTAAGATTGATCCATTGATATACATGAAAATTTTAATATATAAATGATATTTCATCATATAAATGATTTTTAGTCTTGAGACATGCATGTTGTATGTTGTTAAAACCATTACTGTAAATCTTCATACTATTAAACGTCCCAAATTTGTGATAGCAAATAATCAGCCGACATCTTCAGTTTCAAACAATTCATTGGGGTAGTTGTAACGATAACCAAACAAAACATCATAATTATTTTTACATCAACGTCACATCATTCCCACTCACCCATCACTCAACTCCTGTAACCCTCACTCGTCATTTATTTGTACCTGCTAGTAATGTAAATACTAAAACACACACAACACACATATCTCCCCCCCCCCTCCCCCCCCCCTCCCCCCCCCCCCTCTCTCTCTCTCTCTCTCTCTCTCTCTCTCTTGACCGAA
Organism: Chrysanthemum seticuspe; assembly: GCA_019973895.1. NCBI lineage: Eukaryota > Viridiplantae > Streptophyta > Magnoliopsida > Asterales > Asteraceae > Chrysanthemum > Chrysanthemum seticuspe. The sequence goes on along the minus strand of BPTQ01000009.1, from coordinate 80,320,246 downwards.
TGATGTGATTTTTGGTTAAGTCATGATGGTGACCTAACAGAATGTAATGGTCATGAACTTAAGACTGGATAAAATGGAGGGTGAGGGTTCACCTTCACCTCCACCCATACAGGAGCGAGCACATCTCTCTCTCTCTCTCTCTCTCTCTCTCTCTCTCTCTCTCTCTCTCTCTCTCTCTCTCTCTCTCTCTATGCGTGTGTGTGTAACCCTCACTCGACATTTATTTGCACCCGCTAGTAATGTAAATATTAAAACACATAACACACATCTTTCACTCTCTCTCTCTCTCTCTTTTTTGACCGAATGATGTGATTTTTGATTAAGTCATGATGGTGAGCTAACGGAGTGTAATGGTCATGAACTTAAGACTAGATGCAATGGATGGTGAGGGTTCACCCTTACCTCTACCCGTACAGGAGCAGCCCCTCTCACTTATGACACGAGGAAAAAAGAGGAGAGTGTGGTGACCACCGTCACCGTTCACTTTTCATTTAGAATGTGCGTGGGGTATTTTGTAAGGTATGTTTATATAAAGTGGGTATTTTTGTTGGTTTATGGATATATTTAAATATGTGTATGACCGGATTCGAACTCGAGACCACGGGATTGCACACTTTACGTATGAGACTCGATGTTTAAATAATTAATATAAAATATTATGTTTAATTATTAAATTCACAATAAACGACTTAACGAGCGATAAGTTCTTATCGAAAGTGACTATCGGTCGTTAAATGTCAACGGGATATGAAGAAAAGTAAACAAGCCAAGAGACGGTTTTAGGAACCCTCTTTTGGGCTTGTTTTTGGCCGAAACAATGGAATCCCACATCGGAAACCATAGTAAACTTGACATCTACCATAAGACTATAAATACATTCCCTTGTATTCATCCTTTGGTACATTAGATTTTAATAGAGGACCAAACTTCTTCTTTTCTTCCCTTTTGTCTTGGTCGACGAGTGAATCCCCATTGTAAGGGATTTACGAGTGACCTTGAGCATAACAAAGATGTTTGGTTATTCTATTGTGATCAAGAACTAGCATTCGCATCGAATTGCTAATAGTACGTGTGTACAAAAACGTAGTGTAACACACTATTGTTACATCAATTGGTTTGAATTGAAAAAAGGTAAGGGTCAATTCGTTATACCACATAAACCCTAATTAGGGTTCTTGAATTGAAGAGATCTAGCCAATTGCAAGAGGTATGTTACGTTTTATTTTCAGTTAATTAATTGCTATTATATTCTAAGTTTTCCGCTGTGTATTCTGTGATGTGTACATGTTATTATTTGTATATCATGTATCTTAAACTCAACAATTTTTAATGATGATGACCATTGGAGCTGAAAAGTAAAAAGAACAGTGATGTGCTAAATTGTGATGTGACACTAATGTGAAGGTGACAAGAGCGATGACCATTATAACTAGTCTTCATGTAGAGGTTTAAAAAATAAAGCTAATCGTTACTTACTAAACGTAGAATGACGCTAACTGCCAATGTTAATGATATGGTAGAAAGCAATCTTTAACATCGTTTTAAAGCTTATAATGTTTGTTTGTCGACAGACAACATGTTTAAGTGTTTAACTTTCTCAAACTTATAACCCTACGAACACTCCAAAAGTCGAAACACTTTGCAAACACTTCAAGCACACCCAAAGCAAACAAGTCAACAATGGATGAAAATGTCAAAACCGTAAATACAATCAACTCCAATGCCCCTTATTTCGGACTAACAAAGACCAAAATTACATAAATACCCCCATCTTCTCCAACAACCAAAACTCACCAAACTCAAACCCTCTCACAATCATGCTATCCAAACTCCCACCCATTACAACCCCATACAATGTCTCATTCAGAGACACAGCAGTATGTGTTTTCAGGTCGAAATATGGAAGAAAAAACATGGTTTTGGGCAATTTGGGCAAAAGGGTGTCTGGTCCGGTAAGGGTGGGTGGAGGGGAGGTGGCGCGTGATGTTCACGCGCCGATGAAGGAGGTGATGAAGGGGTTGAGGTTGGGGGGTTTGACTGAAGATGGGTTGTCTTATAAAGAGAAGTTTGTGATTAGGTGTTATGAAGTTGGGATTAATAAAACTGCTACTATTGAAACTATTGCTAATTTATTGCAGGTCTTTTATTTTTTATTATGTTTTGTTTTGATTTAACTGCGATAAAGATACATTTTCCCGAAATGCCAATGCGATAAATAGAACCATCACCAGTGTGGAGTAGTGGTTACGCGGTCTAAGGTTCAATCCTCGATAGGCATAAATATTTGGGTGGCCAGAATATCTGTCGCGCGTACATTTAAGGCTGTGACTTGCCCTCCCGGGTAATCTGAATAGGGAAACCCTCGTCCGTTTATATGTTTTTATTTGACGGTTAAATAGTTAAATTTTGAATAAGTAGTTTAGGAGCTACTTAAATATGTGGATATGGTTTTATTATAAAGATTCTGTTAAAATTTGTAAATTGTTTGTGCGAATAGCCGAATATAGCCACCAGGGGTTAGGACATAGGAGTATTGAATGTTGGATGAATTAATTGTTGGGTTGAAAACTTGAAATGTCGAATCTTAAGGAGTTTGTGTTTTTTAGTACTCTGCACACGTGTATAATTTGGGATCATATTTCGAATTGTTTAGGGGGTGCCTGGGATTTGTATTTTTTCTGCTTATGATTATATTTAAGCACTTGCAAAATGAGCACCTCAAAGGGTGCTTAAGCATTTTTGGCTTATTTTAGCACAAAATGAGCAACTAAGCACTTTGTGTACGTAGTTCCAAACACTCAAAAGTTTAGCGCATTTTAAAAAGGCAATAAGCATGTAGGCACTTGAGAAATGCAATCCCAAACAAGCTCTTTGACTCCAAACTGCTTATTTTACTTACAAATATTCAGTTTAAAAACCTTAGTACCTGGGACTGCAGAGGTTTATGTTTAGTGATTGAGGAAAGAAAATTTGTTTCAGTTTTGGTTGAATGATGGCTTAGGGGGGACATGGAAGATACCCCTAAGCTGTTTGATCAAGAGTGTTAGCTTGGGTATTAATATGTGATGGTATATAAGTCGATAGATTTGTGTTACGGGCTAGTTGTCAGGTGGTTCCCAACTACTCAATTTGCTTTTGTCTTAGTTTGTTTAGTCTTTGTCATGGGTTATATAAATCGCTGCCTTCTGTTAAAACTTACAAAGATTCAGATAAACTGTCCCAAAAACAAAAAAAACTGCATGCATCAAAACACAATAAAAACTTTTAATAGCACTCTCAAAAACCACGGAATTGGTGCCTTCCACTAGTCATCCTTAATTGAGTGTTAAGTTGAACTCCCGTTTCTTTAGTGAAACTTAAGTGGCAGACATGGGTACTAGCCATTAGGATATAATTAACTGATGTTTGGTTGGATCTCAAATTTATTGCAATTTCTGACATTATGTAGGAGGTTGGAGGTAATCATGCACAAGGTGTTGGGTTCTCTACCGATGGGTTTGCCACTACAACCACTATGAGGAAATTGCATCTCATATGGGTTACTGCACGAATGCATATTGAAGTTTACAGATACCCTGCTTGGTAAATTTATTGGATATATTCAAATCATTACTTTCACTTGAGGAAGCATTCAAAATATCTTTAATGTTCCATATGTTGGTATTTTATAGGAGTGATGTAATTGAAATTGAGACATGGGTTCAAGGTGACGGAAAAATTGGGACCAGACGTGACTGGATTCTCAAAGACTATGCCAATGGGGAGGTCATTGGAAGGGCTACAAGGTGTTTCCCTGTTTCTACCTCGATCATGGATGCTACTAATGCCCTCTTTTTTTTTTTTTTTTTTTTTCATTTATGTTATTGATGGGAAAAGATTAAAGGGAATATAACTCTTTTGAATGGGCTCTGTTACAAAAATACATCTTTCATGTTTTCTGGAAATAACCCCTTGTTTTGCAAAACAACTTGCTTTTGCGAATAACCCAAATTTGCTAAAAGCTTGATTTTTTTTTTTCTCCAAAATTTTGCAAAAAGAATTAATCAAGTTTTCTAAAATCTATATTGCAAAATGTGTACTTTTTCTAATTTCTTTTATAGAAAAGAACTTTTCTGACATTTTGCGAGCTAAGTTTTTCACAAAAATTTCTTGTTGCTAAATATGGGTTTACATCAGGATAAACATGAAATAAATCTAATTTTTTGTAAGAGGTCCCACTTCAAAGAGTCATATTAGTACTTCCTTCAAAAATTAAGTGAAAAACTTGAATCGTGAATACCATACCCCATTAAACCTGCAGTAAATGGGTGATGATGAACGAGGATACTAGAAGATTGCAGAAAGTCAGTGATGATGTCCGAGAGGAATATTTAGTTTATTGCCCCAGGACATTGAGGTATATGGCATTTTGTAGATACCGAGTATCATGCTAACATTCTTTTAAGGTGTTAAGTTGGCACTTCATTAAAAAGGATTTACTTTAGCTTTAAAAGTTGGTTGTTTAGATTTCCACTTTAATGGTCTTACAATTTTAAATTGTGGCTATCAGATTAGCATTTCCTGAACCGAACAATAGCAGCCTGAAGAAAATTACAAAACTTGAAGATCCGGCTGAACATTCTAGGCTAGGACTTGTGGTAAGACCGCTATATTATATTTTAGACAACATACGAGTTCTATTCTATTGTGGATTTGTGGCAACTATTTTATATTAACATTCATTTAAATATACAGCCAAGGAGATCCGATTTAGATATGAATAAGCATGTTAACAACGTAACCTACATTGGTTGGGCTCTTGAGGTTAGTGGCAATCTTCAATGCTCCATATTATTGTACATAAGCTTGTGATCTACTTACGCTAGTGAGCGTGGTTGTTAGTGGAGTGTGTTTGTGTATGAAATCCTAATCCTTCGCACGTAAATCATTTAGTTTATTACTATACTATTCTGTGAGCAACAGAAATGGTCTTTGATTATATCTGCAGTTTGTGACCCTCGGCCTTCTATTTTCACTAAATGGTCCTTTAAATGCAAACAAAACTTAACAGTCCAAGTATCAAAAGCTATTTCAGGAACAATGGAGTTCAAAAAAGCTTTTGAGCTATTCAGGAGCTTCAATGGAGGAATAGGGCTCGAAAAGTAGTTCAAGCATATTGATAACCAAACGTTTAGTTACAACAGAATGAAAGAGAGAAATTTACAAATCAAAACTGAAAATGAAATGAGTTGAGCCACATGCTCTTATAGGGGGGAAAAGCTAACTAACTTTTGAAGTGAATGTCACGTGCCTAGCACACTTGAGCTCTATCAATATGCCTATACATATCCATTAAAGATGTGCCCAGGCGAGTCTCGTGTGTGATAGTCTTGTAGGATACAGTTCCTTTCCTGGTCTAGGTTAGGGTTTGAAACATGCTTTATCTTTCAAAGCCCCATAAGCGTGATGTCTACTTCTATCTAGATACATACAGCTCGCGTTATTTGAATTTTCGACCATTTTACTTGTTAGCTCTTAGTAAAACAGCCACTATACTAGTATACTTGCGAGCTGTATAATAAATACAAAATATACTAAAATTTGCAATTTTCTATGTTCATCCGCCGAACCTATCATTTTATCGCAGCCGTTGTATTGCGCTAAATAATGGTCAAGAATGCTAGTAATCACATATTTTAATGGTCCTTGTCACTAGTAGAAAGGTTGTTCTGCTATTAAACGATGATCATGATGGACGAATATTGTAATTCACTTATTGAAAATGGCATGTGACAAGCAGCGAGCCATGTTTATTTTCAGAAGGGGTTTTGTTAGTTTTTGTAAAAATGAATAAGCTAACTATATTACATTACAATAACTTATATTACCCTGAAAAGTAAGTCACACGTGCCACATGGCTGATTTAACGAATTGATAATGGTGATATTGGACAAGATAGAATTGTTAAGTAATCTGTTATCTAGAGACCATCAACCGAGATATTTCATTTTTTGTTACTCAAATTCTCATTTTTACAGAGCATCCCACCAGAAATCATTGACACACATGAACTTCAAGCTATTACCTTAGACTACAGACGTGAATGCCAACAGGACGACATAGTTGATTCTCTCACCAGCCTTGAACCACTAGATAACTCTACACTTTCAGAGCTTACATATAGCAACGGATCTTCTGCATCCAAGAAAGATGGACAAGATTTAACTCGATTTTTGCATCTGCTACAATCATCTGGCAATGGTCTTGAAATCAACAGATGTCGCACTCAATGGAGAAAGAAGCCAGCAAAGAGATGAGCAATCATGTACACTTTTACCGTGTTACCCTCTAAACATGTGTACAATGTATACCGCATATGTGTGTATGTTCTTAGATGCGGTGTTCATGGAATTTCTAGATGTTCATACTCAAATAATGCCTTTAATGTGCTGTTATGCTTGTAGAATGCTATGTATATTTGCTAATTTATTGGGGAAATATTGTTGAATGAGAGCACTCCCAACAATAACACCAATAACACCGTCCACGTCAGCGCCACATCAGCTTTACCATTTAACATTAACATCCTCAAAAAACACCCACAACAATAACATCCCAATAACACCACTAATATTTCATATTTTCAATTTCAACCCCTAAACTAAATCATACACTTCATTTTTTAAACTAAAACAAACATTTCATTAAAACTTAAAACATATTACAATACGAGACTAAAAAAAAATACAACGAAATAAAAAAAAAAAAAAAAAAAAAAAAAAAAACACACACACACACACACACACACACACACTGCAATTAAAAAAAAAACATAGCAAATACTTATTCATCCTCGTCGCTCTCTTGTTGTTGTCCATGTCGTTTAAGATTCTTCTGCCAAACATGCTCCATAAGGTCCTGTTGGAGTTGGGTATGTGTTTGTCGGTCGTGTATTTCTTTTGCCTTACGACTGTGCGTATCACATCTTTCAACCCATCTTCGTTGCCTCAAATTTGCTGACGGATCCACCCACAGTTCGTTATAGTCACGTAAAGCAAAGTTTTGATCTTTTATAATCATGTTATGCATAATAATGCAACAATACATGATTCTACGTATCGTGGCAATTTCAAATTGACGTGCCGGTTGTTGTAGTATACCCCAACGGCCTTGAAGAACACCAAAAGCACGTTCAACATCTTTTCGGGCACTTTCTTGTCTCCTTTTAAAGTACGTATGTTTTTCATCAGTTGTTGCCGTGAAGGATTTGACGAAAGTTGCCCACTGTGGATAAATTCCATCAGCCAAGTAATACCCCTGTTCATACCTAGTTCCGTTGACCATATAAGGTGCTCTTGGGGCATTATCAGCAAGAAGGTCATCGAATAACGGAGAGTTATCTAAAACATTAATATCGTTATTTGCCCCCGCCATCCCAAAAAATACATGCCAGATCCATAAATCTTGAGAAGCAACAGCTTCAAGCATAATTGTTGGGTATTTTTTATCACCCCTAGCAAAATGGCCTTGCCAAGCCACTGGACAATTTTTCCATTCCCAGTGCATACAGTCAATGCTACCAAGCATTCCCGGAAAACCATGTTTTTCTTCATGATGTTGATAAATTTTTTGAATGTCGGCCCATGTTGGTTTTCTTAAATACTCCGGCATAAATAAATCAATAATGCATTTGTTAAAATTATCAAGGCAGGCCTTTGAAGTACTTTCACCCATTTGCAAGTATTCATCAAATGCATCAGGTGTGGTGCCGTACGCCAATTGGCGTATGGCAGACGTACACTTCATTAGAGCACTTATACTCATTCGACCCGTACAATCGGGTGTTTGCCTAAAAAAGGTAAAATGATCTGGAATATTATCGGAAGTATAAGATTCAATACCTTCAACTATTTGCAGGAATAGTTTCCGGCTCATACGAAATCTTCTACGAAAATTCCGGTTTGAATACTTACACCCTTGCACGAAATAATCGTTGCGCAGACGTTCTTCTGCAAGCTCACGTTCACGATATACATGGGTACGAGAACGACTAGGATGTTGAGATTCAATACCCTCTTGTTGTTCCAACTGAAGGTGATACTCGTACGCGGCCGCCATAAATTGGAAGTCCTCTTGGTCATCAACGTCTAACCAAGACAGGGGAATATCACCAGCTTGATTTGGATCCATTGTGAACGAATTTGATTTTTGAAATATGAAAGTGTAAAGAGGAAGTATATAAAGTTTGAATGGAAGTGTGAAAAAAATAGAGTTTTAGTTGGGTATTTATAGTGGTAAAAAAATGTTTTTGATTTTTTTTTTTTTTTTTTTTTTTTTTAAAAAAACTAGTCGTTAAGGGGGTTTTTTGTAAATTTTTTTGAATTTCTAGACGTTGAGGGACTAGTTGTGTAGGTTTTTCAAATTTTTTTTTTTTTTTTTTTTTTTTTTTTTTTTTCCCTGCCCTTAACGGGCGTTAGCAACCCAACGGTTGCCTTATAACGCCGTTACCATTCCAAGCCTCCAACGGGTTTAACGCCCCCAACGGCGTTAAAATGCCCATAACGGCGTTACGCCGTTACCGTTGGGAGTGCTCTGAGAAAAGGAATGCGCTTTATCACTCCTTGGTATCATAATCTTCGAGTTAAATAGTTAAGTATCATGAAATTGTCACACATTTTCTACCATCTAGATTAAAATGGGTATTTGGTATTGCTTATTTTTTTCTAGCTCATGCTTTAAACTTATTTTTAAGTATTTATAAGTTGCTTAAAAGTGAATACGTTTGAGAATAGTGTTTCTAATATTCTTAAAATTTCAATGAAATTGAAATTCATATATAAAAGGTTATAGGACAACATAAGGAAGAAAAATATAATTCTATTTTCATCTCAGACAAGCACGATATTTGTTGTAACATGCTCTCTTGATCTTTGTATCTTTTTCTTTTGGGTTAATAACCTTTTAAAGCACTATATTTGTTAAGAATGGCAGTTCTGCGTAGAACTAAAAAAATAACTTTTTTAGATATTAAAGTTGACATTTTTGTTTTTCTTTAAGTATTATAACCATATTATGACCATTTTACCATTTCTAAATTTTTTTCTAAATTTTTTTTCCAAAATTTTTTTTTGAATTTTTTTTTCGAAATACTTTTTTTTTGAAATTTCTGAATTTTTTTTTCGAATTTCTTTTTTTTTTTTAAATATTTTTCGAAGGGTAAAATGATCATAATATTGTCATAATACTTAAAGAAAGACAAAAATGTCAACTTTAATGTGTAAAAGAGTTATTTTTTTAGTTCGCTACGCAGAACTGTCATTCTTGACAAGTATAGTGCTTTAAAAGATTATTAGCACTTTTCTTTTCCATGTTTTTCTTGTTCTCTGATAAGGGAATGCGGACATGCAAAAGGCCATGACGCGTCTCTACCCAAGCATTCTCGGATCATATTTAAAATACGGATTAATGACTATCTTCTCATCAATCCAAATTTCTGAGTACAGGTACTATAACAACATTTTAAAAAACTACGCGTTTATTGGTTGATATGATTTAAACCCAATCTGAAACAATAAACTAATGTAATTAATATGTAACCAACTTAAAAGTTATTAAATTTGAGTAATGTGTAAATCTCATAATCTATATCTATATACTACATATAATGCACGCAGGCACCTCACTCTTAATTTTAAGACGTACAAGAAATTAAACATGGTTTACAACACTTTAATGCACCCAATTTTCAGAATTACAACAAAGTAAGCATATTGTACAACAAAATAAAGCCTGATGTCATTTTAAGACCAAAATTCTATCAAACAACATTAATGCTATTAAAAACAACCATTCACCAAAAATTACACCATTTAAGCACAATGTACAATAGTTGCAACCAATTTTCAGATTTACAACAAAATAAGAATAGTGTACAATAAAATAAGCATGATGTAATTTTCAGACTGACAACATTAATTATATTAAAGTGGTCAATGTTATTAATGACTATAATGACTACTACTTACAAGAAAAGAAACATAGTGTACAACACTTTAATGCACATAATTTTCAGACGTACAAGACAAGAAGCATAGTGTACAACAAAACACCACATTAATGCTATTTAATGTAGTCAATTATTTAACTGGTCAATAAATATAATTAATACAGTTATTAAAACACCCCTTACATAAGAAATACAAATTATCAAACATATTGTACAACCAAATAAAATACAATTCATGCATTAAATTTCACTACTACAAATAATAAGCACATTATACAAATATTCAAGCCCGAACAGGTAACTGGCCAAATGGGCTTGAGCCCGAACGGGCGCAGACCAAACGGGCTCGAGCCCGAGCAGACACGGGCCAACGGGTTCGAGACCGAACGGACACGAGCTATACGAAATTCTCGATATCCGTAAATTTATTGTTAAAAAAACGTAATAAACTAAAATACATTATTTATCGAAAATTTTTATTTCAGGGTACCCTCCGCTGCAACACGCGGGTACCCTGCTAGTACACTTAATTAAAAATGGTAACAATATATCCACAACTAAATTAATATTTTAAATAATGTTTAACCCTCAAACTTTTATCAAATTTCGTTTATAACCAATAAATTATTTTCTCAAACTTTTATCATTTTTGGTTTATAGCTTATAAACTATTTTCTCGCAATAACTACAATTTGTATCCGTAAGTGTTGCATCATGGGTTGAACAAGAATCATGTATAATTATTTGCCGTTATAAATCGTCGCTTTGCGCGAGTCTATTTTGAATTAGTTTTGTTGAATGTATCTAAAAAGTAAAAGCTTACGCCTAATTTTGTAATTTTGCCAAACAACATTTATGTTCTGTGAATGGTTAAAACTAGGGGTGAGCATAAATCGCACCATAATCCGCAATCCGCAAAAAAACCGCAAAATCCGCACCGCAAAAAACCGATTCACAAAAAAAATCGACGGTGCGGTTTTTGAAAATAGAAAAACCGCATTTTGCGGTGCGGGTTGGGTTTTCACCGAATAACCGCACCAAAATAACCGCACCGCACCACTATTTTATATTCATATATATTTTTTTATTTTTTAGAATAACACACTAATATTTATAACTTTTTATGAATTTTGTTTATACTTTTAAAATAAATTATTTCAAACACATTTTAATGGTAAATTATCATCTTAGTTTTTAGTTAATATAAGGGGGCGTTTGGTTGGGGCAATTTGGAGGATATTGGAGGCATTTGCATTTTAATTCCCTTCAAATGCCCTGTTTGGTAACTCAAATGTGGGCATTTGAAGTAATTTAAAATTCCCCGAATTGCCAAAATGAAGAGAATTAAAATACCTCCAAAAAGTGAGAAATTTTAATTTGCTTGAAAAAAAAAATTTATAAACTTTTTTTCTTATTGTTTTTTTATAAACTTTTAAATAAAAAATTTATTAATTTTTTAATAACTTTTTTTATAAATTTTTTATAAACTTTTTTTATACTTTTTTTATAAACTTTTTTTTTTTTATAAATTTCTTATAAATTTTTTATAAACTTTTTTTATAAATTTTTTATAAATTTTTTAAAACTTTTTTTTATAATTTTTTTTTATAAATTTCTTATAAATTTTTTATAAACTTTTTTCATAAATTATTTATAAACTTTTTTTATAAATTTTTTATAAACTTTTTTTATAACTTTTTTTATAAACTTTTAAGTATAATATTTATGAAATTTATATTAAAAAAAATAAAAAAATATTTATAAATTTCTGTCAACCAAACATGCGAAGGTATTTTAAATTCCGAAATTTTAAATTCTCAAGAATTTAAATTTTCTAGAATTTAAAATTCCGGAATTTCAAAATACCCCAACCAAACGCCCCCTAACTTTATTTTTCTATCAATTTATCATCGAAGTTTATAAAATTCTTCATCTCATTTGACTTTTACTATTATATTGATTTATAATTTCATACTAATACACAACATTTTGTATATATGTTTCACCATATCATGCAACATTATAATATATTCATTCTATAATAAATATATACCAAAAATTATAATTAAAAAAAAAAAGATAAAGAAAAAACTTTGACCCGAAAACGGCAAAAACCCGCAAAACCGCATAAACCGCAAAAACCGAAACCGCAAAACCGCGCGGATGTGGATTCTCTTTTTTTTAAACCGCAATTGCGGATGCGGGTTGGTTTTTACCCAAAACAGCACCAACCCGTACCATGCTCACCCCTAGTTAAAACCACAACTTATCATAAGCAGAAGGACCAATGTGTATAAGAGCACTCCCAATCCTAACGGGGTAACGCCCGTTATCGGCCCAATAACGCCGTTAGCGGCGTTACACCCTTGGACTTGTTGTTGTTTAATGTCGTTGGTCCTCCAGCGTTACCCGACCAATGCGCATTAGGCGCAGAAAAAAAAATCAAAAAATTTTCATTTCTGGTCCCCGTAACGGCTACTAGCCGTTAAGTTTTAAAAAAAATTTCATTTCTGGTCCCTAACGGCTAGTTTTTTTTTAAAAAAAAAAAAAAAAAAAAAAAAAAAGATTCAAAAACCTTTTTTTACCACTATAAATACACAATTAAAAACCATTTTTTTCACACTTTCACTACTAAATCCTCTCAATACTCTCAATCTTTCAACTTCAATTAACTGCAAAAAAAACAATGTCGGGAGGCAACGACGATATTTTCTTCAATCTTCTCGGTGGTGGGTGGAATCCCTCAAACCCGGGTTCATCATCTAACCCAAACGCGGGTTCATCTTCAAACCCCAACCCACTAGGCTACTCGAGCCAAGAAATGTGGCAACAACATCAAACATTTCTGTATTGGCAACAACAAAACCAACAAAACACCTTAAACTCCAACTTTCAAAACCTACAATTCACACAACAATCACAAACTGAAACACAAGATGTTGCTGACACACCCACGTTTCCTCCAAAAAAAGGAAAAGGTCGTATTAAGCGAAAATCAAAGAAATCCAAAGACCCCGAGCCCGAACCAATTGATTCTGATGAAGAGAAGGTTGTCGTTACTGCGCGTTGGAATTCAGCAGAGGAAGCATTACTTGCAAGGTATTACATAGCTGTTTCGGAGGATCCGAAAGTTGGAAAGTGCCAACCCAGAGATACGTTTTGGTATCGGGTCAGAAATGAGTTCAATAAAAACAACTTTCAACGACGCACCAAGGACATGATGTCAAGCAAATGGAAAAGTTGAACGGCATATGCACAAAGTTCAACGCTTTTTACATACGTGCGCAACGGGATCAACGAAGCGGGGAAAATGAGCTGGATGTGATGAAACGGGCAAAGCAATGGTATCGTGAGGAATCCAAAGGAGCACCGTTTGGTCTCGATGACGCTTGAGAGGTTTTGCGTCATTATAAGAAATGGGAGACGCCGGAAGCGGTTGATTTAACCGGCGAAGTCCCAAGCCAAACTAACGAGGCTTTGTTTGGTCATGATGAACAACCTCGCCCCATAGGAAAGAAACGTGCTACCAAGAAAGCAAGATCCGAGACTACAACAAGTACTGGGGGAACAAGCACTGGAGGAACGAGCTCGTCAACTTATTTCACCGAAACTATGGCAAACGAGTATCGTTTGAAACGAGAAGTCTCCGAAGCGGCGTATCGGGCCCAGCAGGAAAAAGATCTCACAATAATAAGGTTGGAAGAGATAAAGTTTTTGATGACGCCTACTGAAGGGCAAGATCCAATGGTCGTGGAGTGGATCAATGACGAAAAAGATCGAATAATAAAAATATATAACTTGAAACCTCGTCAGTAGATCGTATTCTCGTCATTTCCTTTAATTTGTTGTAACTTTTATTTGCAGTGTGTTTTTTTATTTCGTTGTAATTTTTTTTTTTAATCTCGTATTGTAATTTGTTTTCAATTTTAATGAAGTGTTTGTTTTAGTTTAATAAATGAAGTGTTTGTTTTAGTTTAGGGGTTGAAATTAAAAATATGAAATGTTATGTTATTGGGATGTTATGGTTGTGGGTGTTTTTTGGGATGTTAATGTTAAATGTTAAAGCTGATGTGACGCTGACGTGGACGGTGTTATTGGTGTTATAGTCTCAGGATTGGGAATGCTCTAACTCAGACTGTTAACAGTGAAACAGCTGTTTATTTTTTTAACCTTCTTTTTTTTAGTTTTTCACTTACGCTGCAAGGGGCAAGGACTCTTTCGTCTTCAAGGCTGGTAGATCTTCAATTTATGTCTTAATAAATTTGTTTCATGAGTTATGTATGCTTCCTATCTTCAGTTTCAGTAATATAATGTTCTTATTATTATTATTTTATTTTTTTTGTATATTTACATATAAAAAAATTGATGCATATATCTATTAACCAAAGCTTATCATGAATTCATATTTGCAGCATTATTTAGGGGGTGTTTGTTTAAGCTTACATGTGGGCTTATGAGCTTATATGATTTCGGTTTGTTTTTCATAAGCCCCAATTTTCCGGCTTAATTTGATACTTGTGGGCTTATATAATAAACTTATATAAGCCCACAAGTCAAATAATTGAGGCTTATGAAATATAAGCCGAAAAACAAATAAGCTCATAAGCCACATATAAGCTTAAACAAACACCCCCTTACTTATTTATGCAGTTCATGTGCTCGATAAAATGCTAGGATGAACATGGGTCAGAAAAGCGTGTCTGGATGAGGCTTTCGAAAATGATCATGTGATATAAGATAATCAATTTCGGATCATTTGCTGTAATAGTCAGTTTTGATGGTAGATCTGTTGTGCTCAACATTTTCCCATATAGAGTAATTTTGTGATTATATAGTTAGAGTAGAAGAGAATTTATACAAATGAAACTGAGGTGCGTTTTAGGCTTTTAGCTATTAAACTCGCTCTTTATCTTGGATTATTTTTGCAGCAATATATAGTATTGGTTGAAAAAGAATCTCCTGAGATGAAACGTCAACGTCAACGTTTGTCTTCAAATAGAATCAGCAGGCTTCCTCAAACCATAATTGAAGACATCCTATGTCTTCTACCGATTCAAGATGCGGCAAGGACAAGTATCCTTTCCCGGGAATGGAGATACACTTGGACCAAAATACCTAAACTTGTGTTTAGTGAGTTTGATTTTATAGTATCAACTGATAAGAATCATCTATCTGTTATGGAACAGAACTTTAGCAAACCAAGTCCAAGGAAAGAGATGAACAAGAGGTGTAAATTTTTCTATGCTATGCATCAAGTTCTGCTAGCGCACCAAGGTCCGATACTAGAATTCACCCTCAAAATAGACGCAGACGACAGCTGTGTTGAAATTGACCATATAATAACTCATTTGTCCAGGAAAAATACTATCAAGAAATTAACGCTTGTGATGGATTGTGAGTATAGGTTACCATCATCTATCTTCTCGTTGTATCAGTTAACAGACCTACATCTCCAATGTTGTGATCTATTACTTGAACCAGTGTTTAATGGATTTGATTGCCTCACAACCTTATTCTTGAACAATGTGGACATATATAAGACAACGCTCCTACATCTCTTATCTAATTGTCCATTACTTAAAAACCTCACCTTGGTAAGTTCTTACAATTCATATTGCTTTCCTTGCTTTCATTACTTATCTAACTATTGTGAACGGGATGCAGATTGAATATTCAGGATGGATATTTGGAGAAGACTATGATATTAGTGAAATTTTTGCTTCCACCCTTATTGAGCTATTTGGTTGTTTACCTGTGATTGAACAGTTGACAATTTGCCTTAATGGCGTTGAGGTAATATTGATTTTCCATATGATATATGATTGATATAATCAGTAGGTAAAAAAGGCTTGGCAGTTAAACTTTGTTTTGGCTATGGTTTAAGGGTTTTGGTCTAGGCATGGATCCACGAGAGCTTCCAACCTCATTAGTCCACCTCAAATACATTTGTTTAGATAGTATGAATTTCGACGACAAATCTCAGATGTATTTTATTCTTCTTTTGATGAGAAGCTCTCCGAACTTGGAGAAAATTAAGCTACCGGTAAATTACATGTGTATATACTTTGTCTTTTTTGTTTTTTTATTCTCATGCTACAATACACTTAACACAAGAAATACCCTTATGTAGAGATCAGAGGGAGATCATAAGAATTCTGAGCTAGACAAAGATGCGGGGGGAAAATATTTAGATAAAAGGCTCGAAAATTTGAAGGAGTTGACGATCGAATGTAGTCCAAACTCGAAACCTATTCCAGAGTTTGCAAAACTTATATTGGCCAAGTCACCCATGCTTAAAAAGGTGAGGATAATAATTCTGACCAAAATTACAAAGGATGAAGAGTTGAAGATGATGTCAAGAATTCTCTTACGCACCCCACATGCTTCGCCCTTGGTAGAAATCATTGTTGAGCGTTTTAGTGGTATATATAAGTTCCTTTGAATGTTAGTTTAACTAAATTTGACTAGGAGATGCAGTTAACTTCGAATCACTCAAACTTTCTTTGTAACTAAGATCGATGATGATAATCTAGTGATGCTAAGTTGCTAGTAACTAGGCATGGCAATTCCCACCCCCGATGCTACCCATATATGGTTTACAAGTTTGTTTTTTTCCTTCCTTTCTTTTTTTCTTTCTTTCTTTCTTTTCTTTTCTTTCCTGCTTTTGCTTTTTTAATCTATTTAATTTTTTTAAATCTATAAATACATGTACTTAGGGCTAAGCATCGGTCTAAAACAGGACCGGACCGTGACCGAACTAGACCAAAACCACGGGCCGAGGACCGAACCAAATGTGTTTGGTCCGGTCCGGACCAAATGTGATCATTTTATCCGGCCAAAAACAAAAATACCTAACAAAAAGTCTTACTTTTGCTTCTTAGGCTTTCACTCGAAAACAACCTACGAAAATCGAATAAGCAAGAACACGAAATTAACCCACCCCTTTAGATATAGAACTTATTAGAGACTAGTCGTACAGTTGTGTAGCTATAATATTCACAATCAGACAGCAAATTATGTGTAATTTCAGTCTCTTGTTCATCAAGAATTACATCATTGTAATACCTTGTACCCGTCGTCTTCTTCTATCAATCTCCATCCCTCATCAGTCATCACCATACAGTTGCAATTCAGTACGAAACAGCAAAACACAATTTAGATGCGATTGTATGTTACTGTAGAACTAGACTACTAGATAGATTGTATGTTCAATCAACATTCATACAATGTGATCATCAGTCCTGTGCCTCACATATCAAACACATTGCACATAAACTATTATTGCTTAATGAACCACTCCAAAATCTTGGAATTTGATGCTGCAAACATAGTTTATAAGATTTCTAAACGCTCTATCCCTTTAGCTCCGACACACGTTCTGCAAAAACATCAAACATCTTCAGCATCACTTGATATGTTTATGTATTTATCAATTGATGATGCATATATATCATAAAACCGGTGTGCTCAATGGAGTAGGATCCTCTCAAGTTCAAAAATGAACTTGATAGGTAAAGTTGTGATTTTTGTGAGTAAAAATAAAAGTGAGACATCATCACAAAACATTTATTTTATTGTAATTCAAATATACACTCACACAAAACACAACTTTATCTATCAAGTTCATTTTTGAACTTGAGAGGATCCTACTCCGTGCTCAATAGTGTATGTAAGAAAAGACTATTTGACAAATTAAAACTATCACAGTTTGTTGGGGGACAGCTAAAAGATTTAAGATCATTTGAGGATAAAAGATTATTTACATACCAAGGGATCAATCTCTACCATCCATTTTTATTTGATCTAATGGATGAGATTAATCCCAACAATTTAAAAAACCCACTTTCATCATTTTTTTTCAAATATTAATAACTTTCAAACCGTTAATCGTTAAGCGGAAAAAAAATCATTGCGACGAGCATTTAATTATCTTTATATAGATAGGCATTTTGATATACTTTCGACAGAAAAAAAAAAAAAAAAAAAAAAAAAAAAAAAAAAAAAAAAACTCGTATTTTTCACGTTTTTTTTTAAGTTTTTTCGTTTTTTTACGTAACTGAAATTTGCATTAATAAATCATATATGATTAAACACTAATTTGAATATCACATGTGATATTAGTGTTATATCATATATGATATTAGTGTTATATCATATATGATATGTAATATCACATGTGATATTAGTGTAATATCACATGTGATATACATATCATATCACATGTGATATCACATATCATATATATGATTTAACACTAATATCACATGTGATATTCAAATTAGTGTTTAATTATATATGATTTTTTTCATTCAAATTTCAAGTAACGTAAAAAAGATGAAAGAACGTGAAAAAACGATTTTTTTTTCTTTTTTTGAAAGTATATCAAAGTGCCACTTTATAGAAAGATAATTAAATGCTCTTCGCGACGGTGTAAATATTTTCACTTAACGATTAACGGTTTAAAAGATATTTAAATTATAAAAAAGGGGTGAAATAATAAAATGCTTTTAATCTTAGTCATTGATTTTTTTTAGATGAATGGTGGAGATAAGTCCCTTGGTATGTAAGAAAAGTTTTGTATGTAAAATAACTCCCCTCCAACTAAAATTATGAACTTAGCATTACTTTTCATTGTATGTACATTTTTGAGCTCACAAGTCACAACTAAACGTGCTTGGGCAAGAGTTGTATTGACTTGAGTAACCCGGTAGAAAGTTCTCATGTTGCACCATTTTGCTTTCCTTCAAAAAATTTTTTTTTGAGCCCACTATGATTATTTTCTAGCTCCGCCTCTTCACTAATGAATTAATAAGTATATGCTATAACACGTAGGTTTTAATTGTATTGTATTAATCACTTATGACTCTTTAGTATAAAGATTATATAATGACCATTCTTAAGATAATTCTTATAAGAATGTAAATAAGAGTTAGTTTTGTGTTTGATAAAAAAATAAACTCTTCAAATAATCCGTTTTGTCTTTCATCTGTTAATGTTCTACGGTTCAATCTCTAAGGCTTCTCCCAACGCACATCCGTGAGGTGTTGGGAAGCAAACTTGTCTCGTGAACATGCATTGGGAGGGTGGCGTAAGAAGTTGGCAAGGAAGAGAGAGGAGCAGCGAAAGGTGAAGTGTTCACCTTTGGGAAATCATGCGTATGTGGGACCCGGTGGCAAAATATTTATATTAAAAAAAAAAAAAAAAAGGCTACTCCATGTTTTACCCATAAATACCTCTCATATATACATTTGTAAACGCAACTTCACATTTTATATACTTTCATTATCTCATAACATTTTACTTCTCAACTTGATACCAATATGTCACAACACAACACTCCCCAAACACACAAATCGACAACAACGAAACAGTACCAGAAGCAATCCCCCGACACCCGAAGGCACATTAAATCTCATAAATACTCTGCCTTTAAACCAACAAATCAACTTTCGACCACAAGCACACTTTCATCAACCTTACCATAACCAACCATACCGAAACCCATACCCTCAATAAGCCGCGTTTAGCCAATACTCCCAACAAAACGCGTTTAGCCAATTCTCGCAACCAAGTTATGGCATTCAAAACACGTTCCCATTCGACAACATCAATTATGGCTCACAAATGTATATGGGCGGTTCTTCGTCACAACCACATATAAACCAACCTACGCCTCTCATTGCTCCCTTTAATCTTGACGAAATGTACTCACCTCAATATTCGGAAACCATGGCTCCCGAGGAGTCTCCCATCGAACAAGCGCTACCAGTTGTGAAGAAGAAGGTGACAAAAAATTCAAAAGAAGGTGGTTTCAGATTTCGATGATAATAGGTCTACTACATTGACAACTGAAGAAGAAACTGCATTGTGCAGAGCTTAGGTTCATGTATCAGAACATAACATTGTTGATAATGCAAGAAAGGATGTTGGATTTTGGAATGCGGTTTTAGAGTGCATGAAGGCAAATTGTACTTTAGCCGAACGTCGAACCTATGATATGGTCAACGGAAAATGAAAAACGCTGCGTCCAAGAGTTGATGCATTTTGTGGTGTATACAATAACACACCTCTGATTAGTGGAGCCGGAGATGTGGACTACCTCAAAACGACACTTTTGAAAAATGAAGTTGAATATGGAAGCAAGTTTACACTTTTACATTGCTGGGAGGTGTTGAATGATTGTGAAAAATGAAAAAAGGTAGCACTTCCGAAGTTTTTAGCGAGCCAACAAGGAAAGAGCAAGAGATACAAGTCTTCGGACTCTAGTTCTGGATTCAACATGTCGCAGTTTGTGCAGGGTGATTTTGGTTTGAATACACAAGATGAAGACTACGAAGATGAGGATTTGCAGGAAGTTCAACGTCCGGTGGGCAGGGACCGAGCAAAAGCGCAGAAGAAGAAAGGGGTGGCGTCATTGGCAAGTGTAGGATATGTGAATGAGGAAGAGTTGGCCAGGTTGATGGTCAATGAGTATACATCTTCCACCGAGACTTCTAACAACAGAAGGCTATCGACCATTGAAGCGTTGTGGAGCTCAAGCGAGAAGAATTGAGACTTAAAGAGATGGAACAACGTCAAAAGGACGAAGCTTTCTATTTCCAGTCGTTGCAGAACTTGACTCCAAAAGAACGCGAAGAGGTCGACATGCAAAGGAAGGTGATAAAGGCGAGGTGAAATTTTCTTTTTAGTTTACATGTTTTATTAGCTATGTAACATTTATGTTTTTAATTCCGTATGTTTTACGTTTTTAATTTATAAATGTTTTTATGATTTTAATAAATAAAAGTTTTAGTTTTAAATATCCGCTTCCGTGAAATGATGATGTCGTCATTTTTCGAAACAAAAAATATCCGCTTGTTGTGTTTGTGTCAAAGTATATCCCCGCTTGTAGTGTTTGTGAAATGTGCTTATGAAATGTGTTTGTGGATCGTGTGTGTCAAAATATATGCGGTTTATAACAATGGAAATACGAAACATAATGAATATTTACTGTTTAGAAATGACACAAAGTTGTAGAAAAAAGAAAAAAAAAAGGACAAAAAACGTGAAAGTTGAAGTTTAAAAATCATAAAGAATATTTACTGCTCTTGTGTCAAAGTTGAAAAATCAGGAAAGAAAAAAAGAATATATATATATATTATATATATATATATATATATATATATATATATATATATATATATATATATATATATATATATATATATATATATATATATATAGGGTAGGGTTAAAATGAAAAGTTTCTTATAATGAAAAGAATGAGAAGGCATGTGGAGGTGACATGTGTCATCTTTGCCACATCACCATGCCATGTGTCACCCCCACCCCCCCCCCCCCCCCCAGCAAAAAGCAAAAAAAAAAAAAAAAAAAAAAAAAAAATTTGGGCAAAAAAAAAAAAAAAAATATCCCGCCAAAATTTATTACTGTATCACAGTTATAAAAATACTGCATCACAATCATAATTGTGATGCAGTAATTTATAACCTTAATGCACTAAAATCATGATTATGATGCAGTAAATTTATAACCGTGATGCAATAACTTATAACCTTAATGCACTAATAAGTTTTGGTGCATCTTTATTATAAGTTACTGCATCATTCCACAAAAGGTGTAGATTGGCGGGAACACCCTGACCCCGGGTGCCTTTTGGCACCAACCATTGTCCACCCCACAAGGAATAGCTCCGGCAACTCTCCTGGCCTAGTGGGGCACCAACTGGAGTGAGCACGAGCCAAGACTCGAACCCCTAAGCTCTTATTCCACAAAGTCTCTCCAGTGTGCCCACAGGTTTTGCGGAGGTGGTACCTATATGAAGCAAATGCCAAGGATGGGACTTGAACTTGGGTCAATTGACTCAAGCACAAGTGCTCTAACCATTGGACTAATGCTCCATTGGTAAGTTATTGCATCATAGTTAATAGTTCAGTGCATCAACTATGATGCACTAAAATCAAGGTTATAACCTTAAATGCACTAAAATCATGATTGTGATGCAGTAACTTTATAACTGTAATGCAGTAATTTATAACCTTAATGCACTAAAATCATAATTGTGACGCAGTAACTTATAACCTTAATGCACTAATAAGTTTTGGTGCATCTTTATTATAAGTTATTGCATCATAGTTAATAGTGCATCAACTATGATGCACTAAAATCAAGGTTATAACATTAATGCACTAAAATTATGATTGTGATGCAGTAACTTTATAACTGTGATGCAGTAATTTATAACCTTGATGCACTAAATTCATAATTGTGATGCAGTAAAAAAATTTGGCGGGAAATTTTTGGCGGGAAAAAAAAAATTTTTTTGGCGGGAAATTTTTTTTTTCGGGGGAGGGGGGGGGGTTGGGGTATGGTGATGTGGCATGATGATGTGGCAAAGGTGACACATGTCACCTCCACATGCCTTCTCATTATTTTCATTATAAGAAACTTTTCATAATAACCCAAACCTATATATATATATATATATATATATATATATATCAGTTTCAAATAAATGATATAAATGATTAAAAAAAATGATACAATGATATAAATGATACAAACTAAATGTTTCACATTATTCTAATCAAAGCATAAATAAATGATACAGAAAAATGATACAAAGATGAAAAACCACAAAAAATCAGTTTCAAAAAAGTGACAAAAAAAAAAAAAAAAAAAAAAAAAAAAAAAAAAAAGGAGTTTTGTATATTTATTTACATATAAAAAACTTGTGCATATATCTATTAAACACAGCTTATCATGAATTCATATTTGCTGCATTATTTAGCTATTTATGCAGTTCATGTGGTCGATAAAATGCCATAATAAAACCCATAGTTATTATGATATAATAAACTTATATAAGCGCATAAGTTTCAAAATAAGCCGAAAAATTGAGGCTTATGAAATATAAGCCGAAATCAAATAAGCTCATAAGCCCACATCTAAGCTTAAACAAAGACCCCCAAAGACATTTTTTGTTAGAGTAAAGTTTACCAAACATTAACATGGTCCAAATGGATTAGAAAAGGATGAGGCTTTTGGAAATGATAATGTGATATAAGATAATAAATTTTGGATCATTTGCTATAATAGTCGGTTTTGATGGTAGACCTGTTGTGCTCAACATTTTCCCATATAGATTAATTTCTGATTATATAGTTAGGGTACAAGAGAATGTTATACAAATGAAACTGAAGTGCGTTTTAGCTATTAAACTCGCTCTTTATCTTGGATTATTTTTGCAGCAATATATAGTATTGGTCGAAAAAGAATATCCTGAGATGAAACGTCAACGTCAACGTTTGTCTTCAAATAGAATCAGCAGGCTTCCTCAAACCATAATTGAAAACATCCCATGTCTTCTACCGATGCAGCAAGGACATGTATCCTTTCCCGGGAATGGAGATTCACTTGGACCAAAATACCTAAGGGTGATGGGGGTGGTTGCCAATTTTTTTTCTGGCATAGAATTTGGCATAGAATTGGGCCATCACAAAGTGACATGTCACTTGCCAAATTCTATACTAAAAGGTGTAAGTTTGATGGGGGTATTGCCAAATTTTGGCATTCGTAGTACACTTCCAAAATTCCATGCAAAAACCGCATTAATATGAACTAGAAATTCCATGCCAACGTCAGCATATACTTTCCAAACTTCCATGCCAAAACCGCATGCCGATGCCGATTTTTTATGGGGGGGGGGGGGGGTGGTGTTTTGCCGATGCCGATTTCGGTACCATGGCTCCATGCATATCACCCCCATCACCCTAAACTTGTGTTTAGTGAGTTTAATTTTATCCGGTAAAATAACTCATGCATTTACCTAACACTAATTCTGCATGTAACATCTTTTGAGTTTTGTGATCTTTTATGGGTTTAACATGCTACCCAAATATGGTTTACAAGTGGTATTTTTTTTATCTATAAATACTACGTGTACTTACGATTACAACTCGTTATGCTTTTTTCACTTTAGAAGCTCGGTGTGGGAATGTGTCGTCCGCTATATGCACAAAAACGGACGAACGGCGTGTTGTACTCCACCGTTCGTCCCGTTGTTCGTCCGCCATACGGCCTTTAGCCGTTCCACCCACATACGCCATTCACTATTTTTATTTTCAATTTTTGAACGTTATATAACGTATAAAAAGTAGGCCAAAAATTAATTAAACCCTTATGTTCATCTAAAAAATACCCACTTTTAACATCTATTTTTCAAACATTACAATCAAATTACAATTTATATACACTTTCACTTACATTTTAGTCCACTCTTCCATATTTCATGTACTTTTAACTTTTATGGATCTTTTTTACGCTAAAACTCGAGCCGAAGAATTCTTACGTTTATACGATTATCATGAAGAATTTCTAGCCTTTGATGACGATGAAGCCACTAGTTCACACACTCATACGCCGAGACTATGAAGACGCCTTGCAACGTCTACTGGTTGATTATTTTGAGGATGCTCCAAAATATCTTGAAAGGAATTTTAAGTGACAGTTCTGAATGAGTGGGAAACTATTTTTACAGATAGTCGAAGGTATAATTAACTATGACGTTGAACCTACTCCCGAACACTTTAAATTGTTTAGCTCACAGCTAGAACGACAACAACAAGACACAATGTAGTCTCTTTGTGTATTGTACTTTTTTTTCTTCCCCGAAATGTTGTATTTTATTTTATTTATTTTAATTTTAATTTTAGTTTTTAATAAAATGTGTTTGTTTAAAATAAAAGAAAAGGGAAAAAAATGGGACCTACAAGTGTTACCAATAACATGTTATTGAGTTTTTTTGCTAGGAGAGTATTTTAGTTGTTGGTGTGTTATTGAGAGGCAGTTGAGGTGGCGCTGAGATGGCAGACGAATAACGTGTTATTCGTCACTCCCACACCTTGGACTTTTAGAAAAACTCATTATACATCACCTTTAAAGGTAATTTGGTCATTTCTTTCATCTTCATCTTCTACACCTCATAACTCCGTCCGGGCACCATTAATTCCGATAAAACAACTCATTTTCCAGGCAAAAACAAAAATATCTAACAAAAGTCTTAGTTTTCCATTTTAGGCTTTCACTCAAAAACAACCTACGTGTTAGAAAATTGACTTAAACTTTAGGGGTTGTTTGATAAATTTAGTAATTTGTCTAACTTGTCTTACAAGTTTGTTTTGAATTAATAATTAATCTACGACGATTAGTTTTGTCTATAAATAGAGATTAGTAGCTTTAGAATTCTTTGTATCTTTGGAATTAGAATTTGGTACATTTCGAATTAGAATTTCGTACCTTCGGAATTAGTATTTGGTATATTTGAATTAGAATTTTCTAGTCGGTACATTTGAATATGGTATGGTAATTTGAATAAAGCTTCCGCTTCGTTTGTCGAATTTGTTATTTGTTTCGTCATTTGAATTACCAACAAGTGGTATCAGAGCTAGATCGAAGATGAAGAAAAAAAAAGAGTTCGCTTTAGGTTTTTTGAATTGAAGAATCGACTGGTTTGTTTTTTGGTTATTTGATTTGAAGACTAAAATTTTAGTCTTTGAGAATTAGATTTAGTAATTGGGCTGTTGTGGTGTTAGAATTGGGCTTTTGTTAGTTTTTTTTTTGACTTGGGTCTATGCACCTTGCACGTAGGATTTTGTTTTGGTATTAGGCTTTTGGTTTTTGGTTTGATTTCTGGAATGTGATGTCATTTAATTTGGATTATGAATTGATCGACTTTGTTAGTTTTTTCTTTTATTTGAATTTGGGTACTTGGCATTGAATCTGAAATTTGGACCGTAATCCTTATCACATAAGTGAGTCATTAAAATTATTTATATCATATCTGGGCCATTTGAATTATTAAAGCCCGTTTGTCAAGTTATTTATTAACTAGAATTGGTTTGATACTTGGATAATAAATTTTAATTTGGATGGTAATACTTATAAAATAAGTGGTTCATTAGAATTTGAATTTGGTATTTAATGAAGATTGATTTGGTGTTTGAAGACTTAATTAGTATTGGGTCGTTTGGATTTGTTCAATCGTTGGAATTTGTTAGTTTGGAAGTTTGAATTTTGTTCGATTGTTGGAATTTGTTAGTTTGGAAAATTTAGATCTTTATTTGTCGGGCTTTTGAAGTTGGTTGCCCGAATTTGATTGTGTTTGTTGAAGATCGTTTGATCGGGTTTGTTTGTTTCGTTAACCGTTTTGAATTTGTCGGTTAACGTTTGATTGTTCGTTTTGAAGTCATCGACATTTGTTTTGGATCGATTTTGTTTAGGATTTCTTTTGGGAATCGATCGTTTGATTTGAATTTGGCTAGTATCTCTAGCGTTTGGAACTTTGAATATGATTTGAAGAGGTGGAGGAGTTTAAGTCACGGTGGTGATTGTTAGAAAAGTCACATAAACTTTAAGGGTTGTTTGATAAATTTGGTAATTTGTCTGACTTGTCCTACAAGTTTGTTTAGACTTAGAAACTAATCTATTACAGTTAGTTTTGCCTACAAATAGAGATTAACAGCTTTAAAATTCTTTGTACCTTAAGATTAGAATTTGGTACATTTGAAATTAGAATTTGATACATTTGAATTAAAATTTTGTAGTCGGTAACTTTCAATTTGGTTAGGTAATTTGAATAAAGCTTATGCTTTATTTATCGAATTTGTTATTAGTTTCATCTTTTGAATTACCAACAGTCCAACACTACGAAAATCTAATTGGCAAAAATACGAAATTAACTGATAACGCGTCGTTCGGGGTCAAAGGAACTTCCTTTTCGTCGAGCAAGTTTTTCAACACCCTAGGCAGTGAACCTAATCATTGTAGTGTAGTATTAGGGTAAGCCACGGGAATTGATATCATTCTCTAGGGGAATAAGAATGCTAGTGAGAAGTTACTACGCTAAGGTTGGGGTTGAGGAAGATTATTTTTTTTATCTTTTTATGTTTTTTTAGGAAATGGAAAGGTACAAATCTCGGGGTTTGGTTTTGGGGGTTGGTATTTCTACCGATTACTTCTATTATCTAATTATCTAATTAACTAAGGTGAGGGTAGTCTATGTCTAATTATTGTGTGCTCGTATGATGATTTAAAGCTGTGTTTACTTAGGTTGTATTACTCCTTAATTATCTCCTATTGATGGTTGAATTGTCACGTCCTTATTCTTAATCGTGTTGTGTGTCTAAGGTCGTAGGGTATGCGTTTATCCCTAACTCTTTGAAACTACCAAAGGGTATCGCCTAAAAAATCTCTAGGATTTATAAACTTTAACTCTAAGGTACTCTTTGGATGGTTTAGCCTACAACAACTCTAGGTATTATAAACTAAGGTTCACAAAGATTAATCAAGCATTAACTACACAACGGATGACCTATCGCATTACTAGATCATTAACAATTAAGATAAGAGACAACCAATCAATATTCAATAATTAAGTTTCATATTCCCTAAGCAAACACACAAGTAAATTAGCCGGACATGGGGAACATGCAAGCATACACACAAGTAATTGAAGAGATAATTAAATTAATGAAGTAAAACACTTATCTTGATGTAAGATAGGGTTTGGAACCCTAAAATACTGTACAAGACAGCCTTGGTTCGGTTTAGGTTTTTACTCCAAAAGACTACACACTGAAAACTAAAAAATTCGGATTCTATATATAAGATTATATATGCGACGGCGTCACCCTTTGATTTGTGACGCCGTCGGGTCGCCGTCATTAGGGTTTCGTCTTTGCCACGTTAGTCTTGCGACGGCGTCACCTTATGCTTGTGACGCCGTCCCCTTCAGTCTCTGACGTCGTCTGGATCAAATCTAGGCCGTCTGAGTTGCGACGACCTACTCTTTTAAAACCTGACACCGTCACTTGTAAATAAGCAATTTGGCTACTGAGCCGTCACAAAAGTGATGCGACGGCGTCGCAGATAACACCTGACGCCGTCTCCTTCAGTTCCAGCAGCCTGAGTGTCTTGAATCTTGACTTTGGCCATTTTCTTCGTATATTCGCGCCTTTTCGTCCGAATAAGTGTCATTCTAGCATTTTGCCTTCAAGATACCTAAAAAGTGAAAAGGAACGATATTAAGTAATAACGGATACAAAAGTGATCAAATAAGGGCTTAAATGACCCCTCAAAAAGGTACATTTTAAAACCTATCATTAACCCACCCCTTTAGATATAGAAATTATTAGAGACTGGTCGTACAATTGTGTAGCTATAATACTCACAATCAGACAACAAATTATGTGTAGTTTCAGTCTCTTGTTCATAAAGATTTACATCAAGTAATACCTTGTACCCGTTTTCTTCTATCAATCTCCATCCATCACCACCATACAGTTGCAATTCAACACGAAACAACAAAACAAAATTTAGATCTTATGGTTTAAGATTTCTAAAAGCCCTATCCGTTTAGCTCTGACACATGTTCTAAAAAGAAACATCAATAATCTTCAGCATCACTTGATATATTTATGTATGTATCAATTGATGATACATATCTTAACTGCATAAAATAAAAAAATGGTTAAAGGTGAAAGTTGAATGTTGAAAGTCAATAACTAATTATCTTTGGTAACTTTGAAAAACTTATCTCTCTCTCACACACATCATTTCATCTCACACTAAAAACACACACAAAAAATAATACCACCATACCCACCACCACAACTCACACCATCGAACCCCTACCACCGGACGTCACCTCCACTGGACGACTCCACCAACTAAACCAAACCACCAACGAAACCCATAACCACCACGACTCACGACGATAATGTTTTTAGGTAATTTTTTTGAGTTTTATTAATAGATCAAGGGCTTTTTTTTTTTTTTTTTTTTTTTTTTTTTTTTTTTTTTTAAAGATCTATAGATTTTATTTGTAGATCCAAAATTTTTATAATTTTTTTACAGCCGATGTCGCGGACTTGACAGAAATTGGTTCCGCCCTACTGCTTTGCCGGAAATAGAACGGGCGCTCACCGCTGTCTCGCCAGAAAAATCTACTGTCGCGGTTGCATGGCTTGTGTTGCCGGAAAAAGCTGTTGTCGCACTTTATAGTATGCCTTATTTTAATTGTTGTTAATATTTGTATAAAATTGATTATGTTAATAGTGTTATTCAATTTTTTTTAGTATTTGATAGATTTATATCAAGTTTTGTGGTTACTTTTAGGTCTATTTATATATGTATTATTTTTCAGCTTTAAGTTTATATAACTTTTTTGACAATTTTTTTTTATAGATTTGTTATTGCCCATGTAGTCTACCGTTGCCGCCACTGCTGCCTAAATGTGTGTCGCCGCAGCAATCGAACTTACTTTTGTTGCCAGTAAGTGTGTAGTTTCTTTTTAAAGTAGTTAGTAAATTCTTGTGTCTAGTTGTAAGTTTCTTAGTAATTTGTATGTTTGTTGGTAGTTTGTAAGTGTATGTCACTACTACAAAAACGGGCTTTTAGACCCCCTTATTTAGACCCTTTAACAGAAACGCAGGTCTAAACGTGGATTTTTCCCCAACAAAAGGTATTTAGACCGGGGCAAATAGGAAACACCTGTCTAAATGTAATTTTTACATTTAGACCGGTTACTATGTAGTACACCGGTCTAAAAAAGGTTATTTAGACCGGGTTTTTTTATATACACCGGTCTAAATAATCAGAACAATTTAGACCGGTTCCCTTCATATGCACCGGTCTAAATGGTTTTTTGAAAAAAATGTGCCCAACGGCTAGAAACCTGCAGATCTGCTACTTATATCACTCCAAACCTTCAACTAGCATTTAATACTAACTCGAAATTTGTCATTAATTCTCTTATAACTACCATACTTTTCCACATTAATTACAATTAAAAGGTATGTTTTACTTCTTATACATTTAGATTAATACTAACTATATTTTTTATGATTATTTATGTAAACTTTTCCATAAAAAATCTTATACTTATAAAAATCACTAATTGTGTGTTTATGGATATAAATTTGTTATTGTGTATAAATGAAAGTTAACATGAATATTTTTTCTATATTTATAGGAATGCTTGCGTAAATCCTCTTCATATGGTATCCGAAATGTAGGTTAATTGACTCGTGGAAGTAAGGTATGTTCTAAAAGAATTACGAAAACAATTATATTATGCAACATTCCCGTCATTAGTTTAATTCCCGTTAGTTTAATTCCCGTTCGAAAACAATCGTTCTTAATGCAATTCTTGAGCCGTTAGTTTAATTCCCGCCCGAAAATAACTTAATAGAGGTTAATTTCGGATTGTCCCCATTTGAAACTGCTTTTTGAATAATTGGTCTCATTTAGGATGTGATTGTGTATTATCGTATTGAGTGTAATTTAAGATGGATCGTGGTATATGGATGTACGAGATAGAACGTGTTAGCATCGAATACTTGGAGCATTTGTCTCATTTCCTAAAAGTTGCCGAAGATGATCGGGTGAAGAGAGGAAAATCAAAAATTCATTGTCCTCGTAGAAATTGTTTAAATTGGGAATGTTTTCCCGATTTGAAAACTATTAAAAGTCATCTTATAGAAAAAGGGTTTATGCAAAGGTATATTTGCTGGGATTTTCATGGAGAAGTCAAAGATAAAAGTAACACGTCTATTTCCAATAGTAATGTCGAACATAACAATGAGTCATACAATAATGATCGTTTAAATGAGATGTTACATAATTTGGAGGATAATGTTACTGAAAAAAATCAAAAACAATTTCAACAATTGCTTGTCGACTCAGAAACACCGTTGTATGAAGGTTGTGAGGATTTTACCAAACTATCTGCTGTTTATAGACTCATGAACATTAAAGCAGTTACTGGTTTAAGTGACACGGGTTTCACAACTCTACTAGAAGCGTTACATGAAATGTTCCCAAAAGCCAAGTTGCCTGTTTCAACATACCAAGCAAAAAAATTGATGTGCCCGATGGGAATGGAAATCGAAAAAATAGATGCATGTCCAAAAGATTGTATGTTGTATAGAGATAACGACAAGGACCTACATGCATGTCGGATTTGTGGTAAATCAAGGTACAAACGAAAAAAAGATACACCACTTAACCCCGACGTGACTAAGAATGGCCCACCTGCTAAAATATTGTGGTATTTTCCTGTAAAACCAAGATTGGAACGATTATTTTCAAATGAAGAGGATGTGAAGTTGTTACGTTGGCATGCCGAAGAGCGTAAAAGAGATGGAAAAATGAGACACGTAGCTGATTCCCTTCAATGGAGGAACATCGATAATGAGTTTAAAGAGGAATTTGGATATGAGATTAGAAATATACGCTTTGGACTTAGTTCAGATGGAATCAATCCTTTCGGAAACATGAGTAGTCGTCATAGCACTTGGCCGGTTCTTTTATGCATATACAATCTTCCACCATGGCTATGTATGAAACGAAAATACATCATGATGTCATTGCTAATACAAGGTCCTAAACAGCCAGGCAACGATATTGACATTTATTTGAGACCGTTAATTAATGACATGAAAGACCTATGGAGTGAGGGCATAAAAGTGTATGATGCGTACAAGAAAGAGACTTTCCAATTGCGAGCTATGATTTTTTGCACTATTAGTGATTTTCCTGCTTATGGAAATTTGTCGGGATACAAAACGAAAGGGAAAATGGCATGTCCTGTGTGTCAAGATCACACTCACTCAATTTGGTTGTCTAATTGTAAGAAAACAGTATATATGGGGCATCGAAGATCACTTCAAGAGGATCACCCATACCGTAAAAAGAGAAAGTTGTTTGATAATAGCTTTCTCCTAAAGAGATTGTTGGGAAGACTAGTACATATCTGCCACCAGCTTGTTATACCATGTCTAAGGCCGAGAAAACCAAATTTTGCCAATGTTTGAGTGGAGTTAAGGTTCCATCTGGGTATTCGGCTAACATTAAAAAGTTGGTGTCAATGCAAGACTTGAAGTTGTTTGGTATGAAGTCTCATGATTGCCATGTCTTAATGACGCAGATGATTCCCATCGCAATTCGTGGAATACTACCAAATCGCATCCGACACACAATAACAAAGTTGTGTTTGTTTTTTAACATGATTCATTCGAAGGTGATTGATCCCGAACTGTTCGATCAATGGCAGCGTGATATTATCTTAACTCTTTGCCAACTCGAGATGTACTTTCCACCTTCCTTCTTTGATGTCATGGTTCACTTGGTATCTCATATTGTTGGTGAAATTAAAACTTGTGGGCCTGTTTTCCTGCGATACATGTATCCATTTGAGAGATACATGGGAATCTTAAAAGGTTATGTTAGGAACCGATCTCGACCAGAGGGTAGTATTATTGAAGGATATGCTACCGAGGAGGTGATTGATTATTACACAGACTATTTGAATGGTGTGAAAAAAGTTGGCATTCCACAAAGTCGACATGAGGGTAGGCTTCAGCATAGTTTTTAAAAGCGCGCCTTGAGGCGCGCCTAGGCGCGCCTCGCTCAAGGCTCAAGTTCTAGGGATTTTTTTGGATCGAGGCTCACGACATGCATTAATCCCATAAAAAGCGCAACGCCTTGGGGCTTTTTGCGCCTTGGGGCTTTTTGCGCCTCAGAGATGTAACAGGTTTTGGGGCTGTTTTCTAAATATTAAGATAAGATACATGGGCCTTGTAAGTTATATACATGAGCCTTTTAAGTTATATCTAATAACCCTAATTTGGAAAAGAACTAAAACACACAATCAAGTGGGTAATTATAAATTCTGATCGTTTTACAAATATGTAATCTCTCTCACGTCATAAATTTATATCTTGAACTGATTTTTATAGATTTTTTATTTTATTGATTTGTAAATAACGTCATAAGTTTATTTTATCTTCAAGCATCACATCATAGGTGAGTATTTGTATGATTTGCATTATTCCTTGAATATTAATATGTTGCTTGCTTGATATTTGCGTTAAATTGTGAACTTTGTTAGATGTAAGTCTGCAAGTGTAGGACACAAGCATATTTAGTCTGATATGGATTTTAATCTATATGTAGTTCATCGAACCAAAGAGTTGATCCATTTGAGAAGTGACAACTGATCCATTTAAATCTTTATAATGGCTATATGTGTCATGTATTAAGTATTTAATGTTATTTTGTGTTATTTAAGCTACATAAATGGTCATATATATTATAAAAAAACTTAATGTATTTAGTGCGCCTCGTATTCATGAATCCCACGCCTTGGTATGCGCCTCGCCTCAAGGCTCTTTGGTCCCCTTCGCGCCTTAGTGCGCCTTGAGCCTTTCAAAACATTGGGCTTCAGGGGGAAGGTACAATCGGGCGCCAAGAAGTATCGCCAGATCTAGAAGATTTACGCAAGGCACATTTCACAGTCCTACAACACATGACATGTATTGCACCATACATATACGAGCACAAGTCACTTTTGAAACAACAAAACAATCAAAAGGGCCAAGTTTGGTTGGCTAACAAGCATAATAACACATTTTCACAGTGGTTCAAAGACAAAGTAAGGAGCACACTTTCAAATGTAGACAAAGTCGTGGCAGATTTGGGATTTGGGCCAATACGGGTTGTCAAATATCAAGGGTATGTAATTAATGGGTATACTTTTTACACCAAAGAACAAGATGATAAAAGTACATTACAAAATAGCGGAGTCACATTAATAGCATCAACGACAGAAGTATCCATGGTGAATCGTGAAGAAAGATCAAAGAATGCCAAAAAGGCTTATTACGGTGTCATCCAAGAAATATGGGAATTGCATTATAATTCAACCGTTATACCCTTGTTCAAATGTAGATGGGTCGACAATGAAAAAGGTGTTGATGTTGATGTTGATGAAGATGGTTTCACTACTGTCAATCTCTCCACAAACGGCTATAAATCTGAACCGTTCATTTTAGCAAAATTAGCCACTCAAGTTTTCTATGTTGAAGACCCAAATGATCAAAGATTGCACGTCGTCCTATATAGTAAACGACGTATAGTTGGTGTTGAAAATGTTGTGGACGAGGATGAATATGATCAATTTGATGAGTTACCCCCGTTTAGCCTTGGTATTACACCCTCAAGGGATGTTCCTGATGATACTACTTACTTAAGATCTGACCACGATGAAGGATTAGAAGTTTGATGAGCCCTACACATCCAAAAGGTACCAAAATATTTATTACAAAGCATATTTTCATCAACTTATTTATTATGCATTTCACTAACTATAATGCGTCTTTTTTTGGCAGGCACAACAAATTGAAATATACATGTTTAAACTAATTCTGGATGTTTACGTTAACATTCAAAGTTGTTTTGTAGCTTGCTTCGTGTATTTGCAGGTGTTTATGAAGTCTAAAGGTTCGAGTGTAAGATTTCTAGAAGTCTAAGGAGCTCTATTTCTTGAAGGCTAAAGTGATCATCTCAATCAGCTTTTATCTGAAATTTGTATCTCTCAAATAGTTAGTTAGTTAGGGTTTGTAAACGTAATATTATTTTCTTTCGTGTAATTGTAAAGACTCTTATGCTATGAACTAAGGGGTGGTTGGTTGTGTTCATAGCTAAAAAAACATGTTTTATTGCTATCGTAATCATTCAAGTATTTGAATATTCTTTTATTAATGTTAATGTGAGACTTTTTA
The DNA here is from genome assembly GCA_019973895.1 of Chrysanthemum seticuspe. NCBI lineage: Eukaryota > Viridiplantae > Streptophyta > Magnoliopsida > Asterales > Asteraceae > Chrysanthemum > Chrysanthemum seticuspe. The sequence goes on along the minus strand of BPTQ01000009.1, from coordinate 80,285,641 downwards.
ACGAGATATATATAAATTTATGTTGTTATGTTTTATCCCAATATTTTAAAAATGGGTTTTAATTAATCGACCCGGTCAAATCATCGGGTACTGGTTCGACCGCCGGGTAAACCCGGGTTTTCTGACCCATTTTTGTGGCCGGGTACCGGTTCGACCGGTTGAACCAGCCGGGTTGAATCGGATTTGAAAACATTGTTTTATCCTATTGCAAAAAAATTTAGTAAAATCTTTTAATAAAACCCGGTCAAAACAAAAATATTTTGGCTAACACCAAAACAGCGGCGGGAAACGAAAATTTTCATCCCTCCCAAATCCCAAATCCCAAATTTTCATTCACAAAACCCACCTAAGCCCTAACACCAAAACATCGCATACCATCACATCTCTAAGCAACCACAGCCCTAAAACCAAATTTCATCTCCGGTTGATAAGGAGCTCTATATTAAAAATGGTATTGTGTTTATTAGTCAATTAGGGTTGCTTATTATTTAATTAGGGTTGCTTATTATTTAATTAGGTTGCTTATTATTTTATTAGGGTTGCTTATTATTTAATTAGATTGCTTATTAGTATTTTATTAGGGTTGATTAATATTTAATTAGATTGCTTATTTCTGGGTTTCTGAAAACACATCTTTTTCATGAAAAGTAAGTTTAGGGATATGTGGGTTTTCATTGATGAGATATGTGGGTTTCTTTTTGGATTGTGCAACTTTGCTTTGGATGTTACTTGTGTGAGGTCATTCCGTTAGTCCAACATAAGCCTTTTTTTTTAATGGCGTTTTTGTTGATAACTAGCAAGAACGAAAAGCTATATATGTTGATTTGTTATGAAACTTGAAATAAAACTCAAGATTTGCTTATTAGTATTTCACTAGGATGGTCTTCGTAGCTTTATATTGTAAAATCAGTTTGTACAACACTACAACGGTCAATAGCATCTGAACCGTATTAGTGTGTGAATCATTTAGTTACATGTACGTTTCTTTAGGGTCTTTTTAACACTACGATGAAGGGGCACTTTTTTATATATTACGGTAGTGTGTGACTGGTAAAATGGCAGGTAGAAGCATATAGATCTAATGATTAAGCTTGTCATGGTCGAGTTGGCGTTACTTCAAGAACTGTGAAAGCTTTCTAATAGGACAATTAATAGTAATCAATACCCATGTATGTATGTATACACATAAATAACATGTAACAGGTTGTTATCTATTACCCAACTGCATCAAATTAATCAGCTGTGGGAAAAAAAATGATAGACCTGTTAACATATTACATTTAAGGTTGTGTAGAAAACTCAAAAGAATGTATTGGACAATTAATAGACCTGTTAACATGTTGCTTTTTTTTTCAGGATCACAATGAACTTGCATTGGTTGACCCACCAAAACGAAAAGGGAGAGGACCAAGCAAACCCAAGACTAAACCTACTGAACCGTTTAATGTGGAGTTCAATCGTGACGGCCGTGCCATAGGTAAACATCGAAATGACTGGGCATCATACGTTGGTAGTATGACAAGACTTCGGATATCTATTCTTGATGACGATTGGAGCAAAATAAAAGCTGAACAGAAAGATGCTTTATGGGAGGTTATTAAGGTATAATGTTTTAAGACATTGCATTTTCAGATTGCAATATATGTGTTAACATCTAATAGTAAGCTTTATTTTCAAATCAAACAGGAGTACTTTGATCTCACAGATAATGATCGCAAAGATTCAACACTTACGCAATGCAATCATGCATGGAAGAGATTTAAGACAATTCTCAAAGCCGATTTCATGATACCTAATAAAAAACCTTATGAAAATAAGAAATACTCTTTCATAGAGCCGGAAGATTGGGAAAAATTCTGTCGAAAACATCGGTCATCAGATAATATGGTTTGTTAACTTTATTTTGTATCAAAACGACTATAGTAATTATTAGTATTTTTCTGATTTGCCTTTTACACTTTTTTGAAGAAAAAGCGAGCCATTGGGAAGTCATATGCTAAGCTTCAGACGAATTATGCACGTCTAGGAAGATCAGGGTATCGTGGAATGGATGTTGATTTGTCAAAAGTGAATATGGATGAAGCATTGAAGAAAGAAATCTTGGATATTACTTGTGAGCGCACAAAAAGATGGATCCTTGCTAGGATAACTTGTCCCAATATGGAAGAAATATTCAAAAAATTGGTAAAACTTCTAAGTTTATTTCAATTTTAATGTTATTGTTTTTTATTAATAGCCATTTAGTGAATACACTATACTGAAATTTGCATCTACAGGTAGATGCAGATAAGAAAATGGTTCAAGGACTGATTCCGAAGGAAAAGGGAGCAGACCCTTTGATTGTGGTGCTAGGACCTGAGCATGGGGGACGAACACGAACTGTGGGGGACGGTATAGGTTTTCGGAAAGGAATAGTAGGGTATAAACAAACAAAGAAAAGGAAGAAAAGTATTGAAGAAATAGAAGAGATAGAAGCAATTGTGGATAGAAAATTGGCTCAAAGAGACGCTGAAAGAGATGCAGCAAGAGACGCTGAAAGAGATGCTGCTAGAGACAGTGCGAGAGATGCTGCAAGAGACGCTGAGCTAGACGCTGAAAGAGACATGGAAATAGAGGCAAGCAATGAGGGAAGATTACATAAAAGAAGAAAGCAAAGCAGCTGTGAGTCGACGACCGTTTCCTACCAAGACAAAGAAAAACTAAAAGATATCAAGGTAAAAATTTTCTTGCTAAAATGTCGGACTTAATCATTGCTTTATACTAGTTATAAAAAACGTAATTTTACTGTAACATGAAATTGTATAAAGATCACTAGTTTTAATTTCAGAGGGTGTTTGGATTGCTTATTCCATCTGATTATCTGGTTTTTGTAAGCAAATGAGTAGTCTCTGAAGTGTTTAGATTATTTAAACCCTTTTGTTTAGTGTTTATTTGAGGCGAAATAAGCAGTTTTGAGTAAGTAGGTTGGGACATAATTTTTGAAGTGTAAACCGTGTGTGCTGTTTTCACCATATGAAATAATACGTGATGTATCTGTACATATTGCAGGAGCCTAAACCGTGTGTGTTGTTTTCACCTTACACCGAGGATACGATTCCGATAGCACGCGGGATGGTTTATCCGATTGGTAATGGTACCATACATGGAGGGCCACTTATACCCTATTACATGAAGGTGTCGGTAGATAGTTTTGTTCCAACCTTTGGGGATACTAAGCTTCCAGTATTGTCGAAAGCAAATGAAACCATTACTTTGTTACAACAATCAGTTGGGAGCTTTTTTCAGTGGCCACGTTGCAGAATTTCTCGCATTTTGGTATAATAAATAAACCCAACCATAGTTTTGCTGTTGTGATAATTGTATTTGTGCTTGCTTAGGCTAATTAATTACTTGTTAACAGGAGAACACCCCGACTTCAAAAGATAAAGCTTCACAGACGAAAGCAACAACATCAGAACCCACATTGGCCACACCCACTCATGTAAACACTAAACTTTCTGTATTACATGAATAAAATTTCAAAATTGTATAAAAAATCAAAGATATAACGGTGTATGTGCAGGTGGTTCAAGAAACAACAATGTTGCTGCCGGTACAAACACCAGCGTTATTGGAGACCCAAGAAACCGAAGCATCATCGGCTGAGGATGCTATAAAAGCTAAAAAGGAGCTGGAGAAAAAACTTGATAACTTTGAACATGATGTATTTAGGAAACAACCTTGTGTGAAAGATGCCTATCTTCGTTGGACAACCCGTGATGATGATACTGCTGACTACATTCTTGAAGTTCCTGGCGGGATGATTGCTGGTCATGAAGATACATTTCATGTTCCAATTTCTACCGAAGACATGTTGAGCTTATGGAAATTAGATGGGCTCAATATTAGCATCTTATTATATTTCGAGTGGTAAGTACATTAACACTCTTGTGCACACTTTTCATGCTAAATCACAATTTCATATACAATTGGTCTAGCCTAGTCTCTGTTGGAAATATCTACGGTCAATTATGCGAAGGAATTAGTTATATGCATAGACGAAATTAAATCGACAAACATTATGAGATAGAATATTAGCTAGAAACTACGAAAGAGTTCTCCACAACTGGTTTTAAGGGTAAGTTATATACCTAAATAAACTAGAACAGGATTCTGGATTTAATTTTGCCAAAATACTTTAGGGACTTGTCTACGAGGTACTGTAATATTGCACCCGCTCAGGGTTCGTTTATGTGTTTTGGGTGTATAGGACTGTAATATCTATACAATGTATTGTATTTTCAGGGGGCTATGCAAAATGTTGCAGTCAAGAAACGACAACCGCTGCGGGTTTTTGAACCCTTATTCAATTGAAGGGAGCTTATGTATTCAACCGGGTTCGGCAGTTAAAGATTACTTGACACATGCATTAAGCGTCTCCAACTACGATTTTATGCTAGCACCTTATGCTCAAGAGTACGATATACTACTTACTAAAGCTTTACATAGACGGTTTATGTGTTGATTATCTTTACTAACATGTTAATGTATTTATACTTTACTAGGGACCATTGGGTGTTGTTTGTTATATGCCCAAAACAACGCACGGGGTACATCCTGGATTCAAAAAATAAGAAGCAAACAAAGACCGAGCGGACTTACTGGTTAACAAGGCATTTGCAAGAGTAATTCTATTCTCCAAAACTATCATAAGATTTCTATTCGTTTTTACAATATTAACACATGGCGTATCTACTTTTCAGTGCTGTTGGTAGCTACACATGGACAATGGCTAAGGTAAATCATCTCACTGTAAATATATAAATACCACACATAAAAAATATATGATTAGTTTTTTATTGGATTAATGATCAGGAGGTTTTATAGAGGTGTTTGCATTGCTTAAAGTTGTGGCATCAAATTAAGAGCGGTTTGGATTAAGTGTTGTGTAGATTAGGGGTTGCTTCGACTTTTTTTTTTGAAATGTGAAATATATCATATATCAAGAGAAGTACATAGCCTAAAACAAACTACATAGACAGACCTATGCATTTGTTTTCGATTAGGGGCTGTTTGGATTAGAGTGTACTTCGGCCTGTTTGGAGAGACATAACTTGTTTTCGATTAGGGGCTGTTTGGATTAGAGTGTACTTCGGCATGTTTGGGGACACATAACTGAACTGTGATTCGACTAGGGTCTAGGGGCTGATTGGATTAGGAGCTGTGTGGATTAGGGTGTACTTCGGTAGTCTAAAACTCAAGTTATAACTGAATGCTTTTAAGTCATCTGCACTTGCGAAAATCATTTTTGTTACATCAGATCATAACAGATTCAGAAATCTAACGATTTAGGCTATGTTATATAAAAGATAGCACGGATCATGTTGTTCAAAAAAGTTACAGAAATATCTATCCGGGCTCTAAAATACAGTAACAAGGGCTATTAGAAGTAGCAACATTACAGGTTCGGTGGGTTGGGTAATGAATGGAAACAAGTTTTGGAAATGATGTGACACCCTTAGATTTGCAGTTAGAAATCAGGGTTGGGGGAATTTGGTAAGTCAATTAACTCAAAGAAGAGACACCCTTAGATTTGTAAAATTGTCATTTCAGAACAATGGAAATGATGTGACTGAGACGATTATGAGAATTTAAGTACATGATGTGTGAATTTTTTCTTTTAGGTAATATAGAAAAAGAATAGAGGTTTCGTGATCATTTCATCTACATATTGACTTCTATGGCTGGTTTGGACACTAGATTCACGAGTTTTATGCCGCTGCTCATTCCTACTTAATAATATAGAGGCTGTTTACTTAACTATTTAGGCTTGTTTTTTTCAATTGCTAATTCTCATCGTATTATATTGTAGAGCAATCAACAACAAAGCGCCTCACATTCCGGTTATTATGTCATGAGATGGATGTATGATTTTGTGAATACTTATCAGCTTCACTTCCCCAAAACAGTATGTTGCTCTCTTTTGACTTTATCTCTTTCTATATTAGTTACATATAATATTTATGTATTTTTATACCTTTTAAATATAGATCCCGTGGATGTATCGACGCCAGCTTGTTGAAAAAGAAATCAATCAAACCGTCGAGCAGTGGCATACCATGTGTCCTATTTGATTATGGATGAAGTGATTGTTCTTGGAATTGGATTAATGCTTATTAGATAAACATTATCAGCTCTCGTGTGCTTTTGTTTAGGCTGTTAGGATTGCTATTTTGTTTAAACGATGTCTAGAATCTGCTTACTTTTAAACTATGTATGGATTTCTATTTAAATTATAGAGTGTATGGATTTCTATTTAAATTAGCAGCTTACTTGAGTTTGCTTCATAAAGTTTTGAGTTACAGGGTTTGCTTATTATGTGCTTATTGTTGAGAACAAACTGCTTGTTCCAGTTTTTTTTAATCTGATATAGACTATTTAGACCGGTGGTAATGAACCCAGCAGGTCTAAAATAACATGTATTTTTAGACCCCCAGACATGTCTTTTAGACCGGTGCTTTAACCGGTCTAAATAATACTCTTTTAGACCGGTGCTTAACCGGTCTATATAATCAAAACTCTTTTGGACCTCCCCTCATTTAGACCTGCGGAGTAACCGGTCTAAATGTTGTTTGTAACCGGTCTAAAAGCCAGTTTTTGTAGTAGTGTGTAAACTTAGGCATTTTGAGTTTGTTATACTGTTGTTTTGTGAGTCTTTGGTGGTTTCGTTGCGGTAGATATGCCGGATATTTAACAGGATATACTGTAGAATAAGTTCATTGCGGTAGGTTGTTTTGTTTATTGATTTTTGGTTGATGTTTCAAAGTGGTTTTTTTTGGTTGTGATGATATAGAAAACACCTTACATTGAAAAATGTAAGAACCCAAAACTATCATGCTAGAATAAGAATTCAAAATTCTAATTTCTTGAATTTTAATCAACTCTGCAGTAGACCATTTAGGCTCTATTATATTTCTTCTCTACTAATTATAAAGAAAAGATGGTCTTCTTTGAAAGTGGAAAACTGAATTTCAGTCAACACTTTATAACTGAATTCGGTCAACTATTATGGTGAGAAAGGAAACTATGGCGTTTAAATGGAAACTTTAAAACTTGTATTCAACCATGCCTAGGCGTTTAAATGAAAACTTTAAAAGTTGTATTCAACCATGGCGTTTAAAGGAAACTATTGCTAATCTCGGAGAGATTAATGTATTCTCCTCCTAAAATGCAAAATTGACTCCAACATACCATATTCACATGAATGCTAATCTCTGAAACTATACGATATAAAAGTGAAAGGTTGAGACATAAAGACGAAAGATAAATGTTTGTATTCACATTTTTTTGTTTATGTGCACCAATTATTTATGTACTACAGCTCTCTATGGACATAAAAAAATGGTGTTAATTGCTCATTCCAACAAAAAATGTTGTTATTATTATTTTAATATAAATTAATTAATGCAACTTAAAAAAATGCTATCAAAAAGACAATCTCAAATACAAAGCAACGCTATCGGACAAACAATATAATCATTCAAAATGGATTCTTTAACGCTTAAAATACTGATTCATGAAACCAACTTAATCGCCGCTAAAATTTTGTCGAAACTAGACACTGTTGCCGCTAAGCACGGATACTCGTCTAGTATCTTAAAACCGGTGCACTTAATAGTGTATGTAAGAAAAGATTATTTGACAAATTAAAACTGTCACAGTTTGTCGAGGGGCAACTAAAATTATGAATTTAGCATTACTTTTCATTGTATGTTTATATTTGAGCTCACAATTAAACTTGCTTGGGCAAGAGTTGTATTGACTTGAGTAACCCGCTAGGAAGTTCTCATCTTGCACCATTTTGCTTTCCTTCAAAAATTTTTTTTTTTGAACTCACTCTGATTATAATTATAAGCTGTAATATAATCATTTTTTTTTTTTTTTTTCTTTCTTGAACGGTAATTTTTTTCACACTTATACCACCTATCATACAAATGCCTTAAGCGAGCCTTGAACCCACAACCTCTAGATTGGTGGCAAACTCACACAACGCTAAACCACGCCGGTACATGTACATGCGGTTTTAAATTGTATTGTATTAATCACTTACGATTCTTTAGTATAAAAATTATATAATGACCATTCTTAAGATAATTCTTTTAAGAATATGAACAAAAGTTGGTTTTGTGTATGATAAAAAAATAAACTCCTTAAATAATCCGGTTGGTTTTTCATCTTTTAATGTTATATACACCTCAACGTGTTCCCTTAAATGAATTGGCATCAGCTTGTTTTTGTTGAAAGCATAAAGGTGGGGGTCTCAAGCTTGATAATTCGTTGCATGAAAGTAATGATTCATGTTCCCTAATGATACCCAATCAATGCGCCACTACCAATATCACAAAAATGAAAAACTAAGAAAAGGTAATGGTATTTCTTTGTATCTTATGCAAGCTTGATAATTAGTTACATGAAAATAATGTTATCGACAAGTCAAAACAATCAGATAATTAGGAATAGTTTTAATAACACCAAACTGATTTCGGTTGAAGAAATGGGAGAAGAGATTTTCAGCTTGTGACTCGTACCAAAAGAGTGACACGAATTGACGAATGAGCAACCAGCCATAATTGATTTTTTGGGTAGGTTATACGAACCTCCCTTTTTTTATAAAAAGGTACTCCTTCTCTTTTTTCGTGTTTTTTTTTTTTTTTTTTTTTTTTTTTTTTTTTTTTTTTAATAATTTTGTTTATATAAAAAAACTATAAATTTGAAAGTACGGAACATAAAATATAAAGTTTAATAAGTCAAACGCTTAGAACTGTCTGAAATACAGAACAGAAACTGACAAAAAAACTGTATTGTACTTGAAATAAAAAAAGACAAAAGAAATCTTTGACCAAAACCCCTCTTATGTCACATAATAAAACATAAACAGGTTAAAGTAGTCCGTACCGAGTATCACATTGCTAGGTACACATATTTAATGGTCACTAAATTTCATTAAAAGTGTCCATACTAAGAAGAATTAAAGGGCATTATAAGAGGATTTATAACCTCACATTTTTGAACTCAAATTAATGGTAGAAATATAATATAAAATTAAGTTATTAAAACCCCCGTTGGACTATGTGGCACGCTACAAAAATTACACTGTACTTTTAAATAATTACTAGTTTTTTGTATAACAAACTTTATTTATCAAATATCTAACAGATACTGTATCAAGTAATTTCTTTATAAATAAATACCGATGAAAAGTTTTAAGTGTGAATAAATGAGCCCAATATGTAAATATTCTTTTACTAACGAACGATTTTATAAAAATGTTTGAAGTTTAGTATATGTTAAAATTTTGCAAAACACCGGCGGACTATGTGGCACGCTATTAAATTACTTGGTGAATTTTGCTATTTACGATTTTCTTATATAACAAATTTTATTTATCAAATATTCTACAGATATTTTGGTATTTTTTTAACAAAAAAACCGATAGAGATGTTTTTAAATTACGAATAAAATAAAATATTGTAATAATTTTGACTAATGTATGGTTTTATAAAAAAATATTGAACTTTAATATATGTTTTTGCATTATCTATTGTATAATTGTTTGAACTAAACATCGCTGCAACGCGCGGGATAATAACCACTCGTGGTTGTACAAAATGGCAGTATGCCTATATTTGGGATAATATATCTGGATGCAACAAGATTAAGGCAACCCAATTATTAAAACAACTATTATAAGAAAACTGACTTTTAGTGGCAGAAGTTCTATGACACAAAAAAGTGTTACTAAATGGCACTTTAAAGAACTGTGGGCAAAATTTTAAAATTTGTGTTTTTTTTATTTACCTGGTTTCTAACTCGATATTACGAAAAATATGTATCGCTTTTTATGAAAATATGTGTCCTAAAGAGCAAAACTTTTATTATTACATTTTTTGGGTCATTATAAATATACTTTTACCTTCTTCATGTTTACATATACTTTTTAAAGTGTATGAGAAATAAATAAATAAACAATTTAGTCACATCTTCCTTTAACTTTTATCTATTTTTTTTTTCTTTTTCTTTTTACTTTTGTAGACTTTTTGGTACTTATAGCGATTTGTTTTGATCTTAATGACAACTTTTTTTGTCACTAATGATGATATTTCTGTAGTGAACTTTATTAACCATCCAAATATATATTTATTTTCATTTACTTTTACTTATAATGAAATTTTGTGTCGAAAACTAAAAACTATAAAAGTAAACCTAATATTGACACTGCACTAAAATAAAACTAATGAAAAATGCGAGAGGATTTAGATACACCCTTCTAATATGAGACCTCTTCTTTAAATACTAGGTATAATACTCGTGCATGCACGGGGTTTTTTCATAAAAGTTTAATTATGTATTATTATCGATTAGAAATTATAGAAATTATAATGGAGAATGAGTAACTGAAGAAAAAATGTTTACTCTTATAAAAAGCAGATTATTTATTTTGTTGATTAGTTAGTGTATCAGTAGGAGCATGAAGATCATGTGCAAAAGCATAGCTTCTAAGGGACGATGTTGGCCCCTTTAAAGCTTGAGTAACAGTGTTGAAGTGATATTCCACATTCATGTCCTGTAATACAACAATGGCAAGGCAATGTAGGACTAATATTTATGCACAAGGTTTTTATTATGTATTAATATCTATTAATATTTTGTGAAAATTTTATGGATGAAAGATTTAACTTTTTTTAACTAACATATATGTTGAGGTTAAGGTCGGGGTTGTTGTTTAACTTCAACTTTTGATATCATGTTGTACAAAATGTGTGAATTTAGTAGCACATAATGAGCGTTGATGAAGTTATAATATACTTCGTAAAGATTTCTAAAATGTTTTTTCAGATATCCGTATTTAAACTTTAATTAATAATTACATGAGTAGTTGTTATAAGTACGATCACGTATATTTATTTTCATGTCACAGCACCCGTGCATACCATTTGATACTTATATTCTCATTAATAATAATTTAGCCGAATATTCAAACATTGTACGCATAGATTAAACTTTTAAAATAAAATAACCTGAGTCCTTATTTAACATATATAATAATTTTTTTTAATGAATGAAAGTCCGAAACAAATATTTATCCTTAAAATATTTAGCATGTACTAAAACTAATTCATATATTTACAACATTTTGTAGTTTTACTGGATGAAAGTTTAAAACTAATATTTGTAATCATGTAATTTTAAACAAAGTTTATACTATAAAGTTTAGGGAGTATAAAGTGTAAGGGGTTATTTGTTTATTTTGTAAAATTAATGAAAAACATGGAAATTTATAAATTTACACTTAATTTTATATAATTTATTTATCATTTAACCACTAAATTTTATTAATTACCTCATCCTTTTTTAAGTTTTTGTTTTCACAAATTGGACACCTATATTTTTATGTGTTTTTTTCTCAACTAAATTTATCCACTAAATATATTAAAGTTTGACCAAAATCAATTTAATTTTGACTTTTTATTGACCAATCACATAGCTCGATTTCACTTACGTGGCAAAATCGAGCTCTCCTATTCGTCCAATTTTTTTTTCAAAGAGAAGGGTTTTTCAAAAATACTCTGAAATGATGTAATTCTTTTATTATATAAAAGATTATCAGACTTTTACAACAATAACTTATTTCGTTTAATGATTAACAAATGAGTAAATTGAAAAGGTTTAGTTTGCTCGGAGATAAGTTTTTGACTCAAATGTATATGGCTTAATCGAAGTATCTCTATTATCAGTTTTTAGATTCCTTCTAACCATCATTACATGTATAAGGTTTGAACATTATACCTTGATTTAAGATCTGAAGACAAAAAATTCTCTACATACTAAGGGATCAATCTTCACCCTCTATTTTTATTTGATCTAATGGATTAGATTAATTCCAACAATTTAAAAAACCCACTTTCATCATTTTTTTTTCAAATATTAATATCTTTCAAACCGTTAACTGTGAAGCGAAAAAAAATATATCATTGCGACGAGCATTTAATTATCTTTCTATAGATAGGCACTTTGATATACTTTCGACAATTTTTTTTCTTCGTTTTTTTTAAGTTTTTTCATTTTTTTTACGTTACTGAAATTTGCATTAAAAAATCATATATGATTAAACACTAATTTGAATATCACATGTGATATTAGTGTTAAATCATATATGATATGTAATATCACATATGATATTAGTGTAAAATCACATATGATAACCATATCATATCACATGTGATATTACATATCATATATGATTTAACACTAATATCACATGTGATATTAAATTTAGTGTTTTATCATAAATGATTTTTTTCATGCAAATTTCAGTAACGTAAAAAAACAAAAAAAAGACGAAAATACGTGAAAAAAATGATTTATTTTTTCTTTTTTGAAAGTATATCAAAGTGCCCGTGTATAGAAAGATAATTGAATGATCGTCGTGACAGTGTAAATATTTCCGCTTAACGATTAACGGTTTAAAATATATTTAAATTATAAAAAATAGTTAAAATAATAAAATGCTTTTAATATCAGTCATTAACTCTCCTCTTATACCTTTTATAAGAAAGTCATATGTTTTAGAGGAGAGTTATTTTGCATACCAAACTTTTTTTACATATCAATGGACTCATCTCCACCATCCATCTAAAAAGAAATCAATGACTGAGATTAAAAGCATTTTATTATTTCACATATTTTTTATAATTTAAATATCTCTTAAACCGTTAATCGTTAAGTGAAAATATTTACACCGTCGCGAAGAGCATTTAATTATATTTCTATAGACGGACACTTTGATATACTTTCGAAAAAAGAAAAAAAAATCGTTTTTTTCACGTTTTTCGTCTTTTTTTACGTTACTTGAAATTTGTATGAAAAAAATCATATATGAGTAAACACTAATTTGAATATCACATGTGATATTAGTGTTAAATCATATATGATATGTGATATCACATGTGATATGATATGTATATTATATGTGATTTTACACTAATATCACATGCGATATTACACTAATATCACATGTGATATTACATAACATATATGATATAACACTAATATTACATGTGATATTCAAATTAGTGTTTTATCATATATGATTTTTTAATGCAAATTTCAGTAACGTAAATAAACGAAAAAACTTAAAAAAAAATGTGAAAAATACGAAAATTTTCTTTTGTCGAAAGTATATCAAAGTGCCTATCTATAGAAAGATAATTAAATGCTCGTCGCAATGATATTTTTTTTCTCGTTTAACGATTAACGATTTGAAAGTTAATAATATTTGAAAAAAGATGATGAAATTGGGTTTTTTAAATTGTTGGAATTAATCTCATCTATTAGATCAAACAAAAATGGATGGTGGAGATTGATCCCTTGGTATGTAAATAATATTTTGTCCTCAAATGATCTTAAATCTATGGTTTAGTACTAAGTTATTTGAAACTGATTTCGCTTAACGATTAATTAAAATATTTTTCTTTTTGAAACAGAGGGTCCCGTGAACAACAAGAAACAAGTCAACAATGACTAGAATAATTAAGAGTAGAAAACTACAAGTACAACGACACTTCTATCACACCAAAGTTACGTATATATATCCTCATTATTCTATGTCTCCAATAATCACCAAACCATAAAAATACACAAGAAAAGTTAACAACAATGATGTTATCTAAACCTCCACCTTCAACAATGCCGCTGAACTCGTACATTGTATGTTGGTTTGTGGGAGTTATAAATACACGTAAACGACTAGAAGTGTTTGAGCCGATAGGGGCACACACGATAAACACGAGTATACGTGTCGAACGTAATATATAACTTGAATAATATATACCCGATATGATGTAACTTGACCCGATCATTAATTCGAACCATGAGCTGCTCTTGGACATGACATGGGACGAATTGGGTTTTTGCCTTGGGCCTTGATGACTCACTGATCGGGCATAAGAAGGGAAAAGAGTGAATGGGTTTTTGCTTGGGTTTTGACTTGTCGTACAATTCATAGCTCAACCAATAAGTTGGTTAATTTTACTATAAAGGCAAACTCATCTCACCTTAACATTAACGATTTTAATATATCCCTTAACATCTCTAAACCAATCCTCTTTTTCCAGCTAAGACTCTTGGTCGACTAGTTCACAAATCAATTAAGGGTTTTTGGTTTTAATTAATTCTAAACTTGTTTGATTCAAGTGTTTAGTATAATTGGTGGTACTTTGTTTTTAATCTCCTAGTCGACATAGCTACAACAACAAAGGTTTAAGGTTCTGGTCATGAGTTTATATCTCGGACAGAAACTAAAATATATCGGATATCATTGTCCGACATCGGGTATGTTGAAAACAGTAGCTTCTTGCTGTTTTGGTTTTTGTACAGGAAGGAGACAAGGTTGTTCTTGGATGGTTTTCTTGTTCATATTATATTCAAGTAGTTCACTTGTTGAATGGGTTTTAATACGTTCTCGACTAGCGTCTTTATCGAACGTATACGTTATTAGGTTTGTGTGTGATACTCATTGAGGCATCTATTTTAGGTACTTAGTTTCGTATTGGCTTTATTGTCCGTCACTAAAGATCAATTGCCAAGCAAGGTTAGGGTTTCTTTTATCCCTTTTATTAATTAATTGTTTATTAATTACGTGGTTAACCTAATTGTAATTACTAGATCCTTATCCGCTGCGTACTCGTAGAGATTAATAGGTTAACTTGTTCTAAAATCATAACAGTGGCATCACGAGTCATCTCGTTTTTGCGATTATTGGTTACACGTTTCTTATTAATAAACATGTTTAAAAGGCTGCATGAAACCTAATTTAGTTATTCGTTTTATTTTGCTTTGACAACTATATGCAATACTTGTCAATTTTAATAAATAATAACTAGTCACACATAAATTAAAATTATATTGATAATTAGAATTAATTTGTTAATTAGAATTACTTGTTAATTAGAATTAAAAGTTAATTAGAATTAATTACTTGTTAATTAGAATTAATAGTTAATTTGAATTAATTAATTGTTAATTAGAATTATTATGATAATTAGAATTACATATTGTTAATTAAATACATAAAATTGCGTAATTACTTGTTAATTGAGATTGCCATGTTTTATGTGTTTTTCGGCCACAAGACCCACTCAATTGCTTTTGCGATGTATGGGGCGATCTAGGTATTGTATCCTACTGATGGTCTTATGGTTCTTCGTTTGGGGAAGACTCGCAAGAGAACTCGGAACAATATGTGTTTTACATTGATGTTTATGATTATATGTTTGTGATTCCTATATGTGCATTATTACTTGCTTTGACACCTAATTGTATACAATATGGAATAATACATATTGTAACCATAACATTAATATTGGCCTTTATTTACACGCCTAAATAACATGCTCAATTGTGACCTGCTATTTGATTCGTGAAAAATCGTTTTTGTTAAATAAAGTGACCTAATACATGAAACACGTTTTCAAGAATTTAAAAACTAGACGCTATGGACACTTGGGATGTACGGCTCACCCACTAGAACAAACTCAAAAGGGGTTCAAAGATGTGCGCACAGTCGCACCGAAAGGATGTCTAGGTTATGCTTCAGCGCTTACCTGATCCTCTGCCTCCCTGTGCGTTCGATTGGAGCTACCGTGAACCATGATGATCACTACAGTGTCATTACCAAAAGTTTTTAAAATTAGTGGTACAAAGTTGTTTTGCATGCTTCTTTGTACACGATTTTTACCACATTTATATGTGCATACCTATTTGTTAATTTTAAGTCTATACCATCCAACTATGAACACGTGCATTTGGATTGACTTCTCTGGTCAGACCTAAGGGCCTTTCCAACCCATGGTAATTATTTCTCACTGGTCAGACCTATGGTTATTTTTACACGTTCATACTTGGTCGACTTATCTCGAGTTAGCTTGGTTAGACCTTGAACCCGAGGCATAAGATGAGAACTAAACATGCTCATGACATTATTACTTGTCTACTAATGTCTTGACCAGTCTCATAAATCTAAGAGTTGCATTATGCAATTAACGTTCGTCGCTTACCTCTTGTTCTATTTTTTTATACACTGGTCAGACCTATGGTAATTAAGTGGGGTTGCAAGATGGATCTTAGTCTTAATTAGTAATTAATTGGGTAGTTAATTCTTTTAAGAATGTAATTATCGAAAATACTAGAATTGAACTTTTTATGTTTTGATTAATTGTGTTATTGCAACATAATTCGTAAACAAAGTTGTTTTTCTTCGAAAGACAAACTTAGTCTCTTTTCCTAGTAAGAAGAGTGAGACTTATTCCTATCTTTTCTCCTTAGTTGACTAACTAAGATAGGATTCCAAAATTGATAAACTCGTTTATGATATTTCATTACCCTTTTGTGGTCTAGAGTTAAGTGAAAGATAGAATATTTTGTGTAACTGGAAACATTGTGTTTAGAGCTACCAAACTAAATAACATCCTGTACTTGTCACGATGTATGAGTTTAAACCGCAAAGAGTAAAGGAATTACTAGCATATTTGCTAGGTAATCTTCTTGGACTCTTATTATTCCTAAAGTGCTAATTACCCTTGGGGCTATGTAGACGATAAAGGAGGAATTGCATGCTAAAGATTCAGGTTAATTGAATAAAAGAATGGCTAGTTCATTGTCTACATAAGTAGAACTTCATATAATCTGTTCAATAGCTAAGTACATGCTACTTGTAGGCATTTGAACAGAATAGGAAAGTATATAAAACTGCTATATGATTTCTACTGAAAATGTAACACTTACAATGTTGACAAATTCATGTAATGTTGTCAATTTCAGTGGGAGCTACGGGATTTATTTCCTGTTAGTCACCCATATCATTTCAAACTAGCTTTGAAATAATCCATTACTTTCCGAATATGAACAACCATTGTTTAAAGAAAGATTGCATTTTATTTTATAAGATAACACGTTGCCTTCCTGCTGTCGCTTCCTGAAGCATTATCTATAGAATAATAATCCACAATTCCTTATTAAAGGTTATGGTTCTAAAAACTACTTATGATATCTATGACATTATCATATTGTTTGAACAATCAATCATGTGTTGTTTGTTTTCATAATATGATGTTGTACCTTTCACAAGTGGGAGAAATCTCATAGTGTGTGCAAGGAACAACAATATTATTGGTATCTCTTGACCGCAAGGTAAAGGAAACTGATAATTCTACTAGGACTTAAACACGTTAGATGTTTAATGCCCTACTACATGTAAATAAGACTTCTACTAGGACTTAAACACGTGAGATGTTTATCGCCCTACTACATTCTAATAATGATTCTACTAGGAATTGATCACGCTAGATGTTTGTTGCCCTACTACATACAAATGTCATGATATAGTGAAAAGATACTTCAACATTTGACTAGATGTTTTAGTCAACATAATTATGGTTATCTAATAATGATCATAATTCTGAAGTATAAAATTAACTTGAAATTACTATAGAACTCAAGAGTTTGCGTTCATGATTACTTTTGTTAGTAAAATTATGCTTACATATTAAGACATAATTATAAAGTCCTTGAATTATTCAATGACTTATAACATAAAGTATATATAGTAAAAGTGTTATGTCTTCTAGTTAACACATAAACATAAGGCCTTTGAATTATTCAAAGACTTATAATGTATTATTGAAATGTTCTGTTTTCTTGTTAAAACATGAACATATAATCCTTGAACAGTTCTGTCTTCTTGTGAACACATGAACATAAGGTTCTTGTATTGTTCAATGAATATACATTATTGCATGCTCTTGGTTCGTAAATACTTTATAGGCAATTTGGCTTGACCCAATTGACAAGTATTTGGTCCAAAGAGAATTAAGTTATCTATAGAATTCTGATATAGTTTCACAATTCTAATAACCCATAGGATAACACTTCATTATGGTATGTCTAATGTATTTGATCAAACCTTATTCATATTATTTGGTTCATGATAGCTTTAATTGCTCTACTTCTAAAACATATCAAGGTTAGAAATTGCGTGTGTCATGGATACACTCAATATAGTTCAAACCTAGAAGGTATTCAAGACAACCCATAACTGAAAACCCTAATTCATTAGGGATTTGAGGTCTTACCACTCAAAACAATTGAATCCTAAATCCTTTTGGATTTTTGATTTATCTACACTTCCTAACTTGAAGATTGTAGTTTTGGTGTTCTTCCTAGCTTGACGAAACACAAAACTGTTAATACAAATAAGCCGTAAAAACGTTTATTTATACTTTACGATCTTCTAATGTTTTGTCGATAACAAAAGTAAGATCATTTTAAGGAAACAAATAAAACACGTAAATGGTTTGAACTAATAGTTTTATAACACACTTACGCTTTCACATAAAACACTAAAACTAGTATAAGTGTTTTTATGACTTAGATACATATGTACAACAACTAGTGTTTACATATTGGGTTAAACATATACTTAAACTAAGTATACCAAAATGGGTAAAAACTAAGTGTATGCTAAATTGGGTAAATACAAGTATATACAAAAAGGTTAAATACTAGCAAATGGTTTTGACCCATAACCCATGGTTTTATATATACCACTTAACCAAGTACATTGTATCTAGAAAGAAAACCATGGATCAACCCATAACCCATGACCCATGACCCATAACCAAAAATACCCATGGGCAAAGAGGAGCGGACCACGGATCCCTAGCTTTGTGCTAGCAGGATCCCAAGTGGAAGGGATCCGTGGAATCCGGGGAAACAGTAGGTTTTTCCTCTATAAATAGTGAGCCATTTCTTCATTATATCCTACCCCTCTCTAACATACTTTCTCCCCTGAGTTAAATCTCACTAACCTTAGATCCAAGAGATCTATGTTTGTAGTTTTGTTTTTGTGTGATCTTTTAGGTTCCTCTTAAAGAGAAGATCACCACCTTTGAAGTCAAGCAAACTCAAGTCCATGAGTTGCCAAGCTTCCTCATCATCAAGGCTATTGAAGTCCTCTTGTTGATGATCTCTTTCTTTCTTCAAAGAAGCGTAGTGTTAAAGACATTAGTGAAAGATGTCTCAAAGTGTCAAGACGAAGATATTAGTGAAGGGTATCTATCGTCTATAGGATAAGCACTTGTGGTAGGTGCTTAGAAGTCAAGACAAGAAGCATTAGTGAAAGGTGCTTAGAAGTGAAGACACAAGACATTAGTGAAAGGTGTCTTGTAGATCTAATCAAAGACATTAGTGAAAGGTGTCTTGTAGATCTAATCAAAGGTATTAGTGAAAGGTGCCTTAGATGTACATTCGATATGGTGTGTTTCGATGTACTAGATAGACTAGCATTAGATCCAAGGATATTGATGTCCTTGATGATGTTGTAAAGGAGTAGATCTCCTTTGGGATTAGTCGTTGGTGTAGTGTGGTAGTAGTTCCTCCATTGCAATGGAACTAGGTACTTAGCCTAGTACCTAATAAAGGGTAGGCGACGTTGTGAAGGTGTAGTTCACCTAAGGTGTGAAAGAACTCGGTGGTTAGCCTAGCACCGTATAAAGGGTAGGCGACGTTGTGTTAGGTGTGGTTCGCCTTGGTGTGAAAGAACTCGGTATTTAGCTTTGTACCGGAAAAAGATTAAGCGACGTTGTGAAGGCTTCTCCGCCATAAGGAGATTGGTGTAGTGATTACAAACTCTCGAGTAGGTGACTCGGGGAGTGGAGTAGGGCAAGGAAGGTGTTCTTGTAGCCGAACCACTATAAATACTCGCGTTGTGGTTTTGTGCTTCTTACTCTTATCTCTTCATTACATATCTTTATATGCTTGTTTATCAACGTCCAACACACACAACCAAATAGATTGACATAAGTCGATCTAAATAGTTTAAAAGGAAGTTTTAATTGGTAAAATTATTCAACCCCCCTTCTAGTTTTCCACAATTGGCATCAGAGTTTCGTTACCAAGTTTCTTGAAGTATATTGTACTTTAAAAACTTGATACGATCCATAGTTAATTGAAAACTACAAAGAAGGTTTTTCATAAAAACAAACACCATGTTTTTCAAAAACTATATATTTGGATGTTGAGTTGATAACAACACTTTTATATATATATATTTTTTCATTTAATTGCACTAATCTTCTTTGTGATATTGATTAGTCAAAGCTCATACCCACCAAGCTTTAGGAGACGCTTGGTAACAAGAATACCTTCCTTAAGAAGGTATCTTAAACGCAAAGGAGCGGGAATTGTCTAACTGACATTTGTCATTTGTAAAGACATTCCTAAGTGCACTCGTGGTATGACTTTCCACTTATATCTAAATGATATTAGTTTAGTAAATAAGTGTTATTTGTTAGGAATTTATTTGAGTAGATTTTTGTGTTTACACATGATTTATATGTAGTTTCATTAGGAAGCCTTTTTCTCACATACGTGTTTTATTTCTCGTATATATAACTTTTGTTTTATTTCTTCTTAAATCCAATAATAAAACAAAACACGAATTTCAAAAATTCCTCCTTCCCTATTAATAAACCCACTCGACGCCCACTTTTTCAATCCTCATTTTTTCAATTTCAAAAATTCCCTCTCATTCAAAAACTTCATCTTCCTCCTCATTCCATCTCTTCCTAAACCAAAAAGATCCGTCATCAACATGGTTTACATCGCACTCGTGCTCATCGCCCTAACACTCATCGCACTTGTGTTCCCTATGATGAAGTTCACATACGGAGACATTTACTTTATGTTGTTAATCTATATTGGGGTCATTTACCCAATCCTTTGTATCATCCTTAGCATTGAAATGCAATATTATTGATAATCTATTTTATCTAGGATGTTTGTGTTATTATGTGTGTTTCATTTCTTTTGATCTATATGTGTTATATTCTTTCGTGATACATTAGATGTCATGTATCCATGCTAAAAGAAAATGTAGGATAAAACATACTTCGTGGTACAATAACCGTAAAACCTATGTTTTTATTAAAACTGGTTCTGTTACTACAGATCCACGGATCCCGGAAGTTTCACTAGCCGGATCCTTTTTGAAAAGGAACCGTGGGATCCGTCCTACTGGAAAACAGTTTTCTTGCAAGATTAAAAACCACTATCTTTCTAAAAGTAATAATCCACTAGATTTTCAAAACCATGAGTTAGTTAAGTGTTAAATACCATTGTTAATAAAATCTAGTAAAAACGTTAGATTTTTATAGGTTGATCATAAACATCACCTCCTATTAACCCTTCACCTCTATAGGTTCAACTATGACGCATGAATACGAGTTTGATTTTTCACTCACTAGCGTCTACACCCCGAACATCTCCCTTGAGCCCAACACACCTGGCAATCATGTCCGTGGGTTCAATAATCTCGAAAACCGTCACTTCCATGAAGGACGTATTGTAGACACCTCTCTACAATTCGAAGAAGGTATCAATACCTCCTTCCGAGCCATAGGACTAGAATGTCTTTTTGAAATCAACGAGAAGATATGTCCAAGGTTCATAATGGAATTCTTCCGTCAAGTGGAACTCGTTCGTAACGAGGATCGCTCTCTATCTCTTTGGTTTTATATCAAAAACCAAAAATTCACTTTAAGCCTTGGGCATTTTGCTCACATCCTCCGAATTCCAAACCATGGACAATGTGCCTTCACTGAAGATTGGTCTCTTGATTCTCTCTTCAACTTTCGTGAAGAAAATAGTCCATATTGTTCACACATACCCTCTCCGGAAGATTTAACGCGCATGATATGCAAACCTCGACCATATTACTCCAATCCAAACATTATCCATACACGGGATATCCGAGAAGAGTATAAACCTGTTGCTCTCATTCTACGTGAAAATGTTTGGAGTCTTAGGGGAAATCGAGATATTCTTCCCGCTTGTTGTGCTCACATGTTGTACTGTTTGCTAACACAACAACCATACAATCTCGCCTACTTCTTCGCAAGGCGAATTGCAAACCTTCAAGGCTCCAAGGATAAACTCATCCCTTATGGAATGTTCTTGACACGCCTCTATCACAATGTTATGAACTTCCATCCTCAATTTCAAAGTCCGTTGTACGTACTTGTGAACAAGATGATGGAACCGCTAAACATATCTCTCATGAAGACCTTCTTCATTCTTGATTCCACCAATACCCATCAAACACATAATGATCCTCCTAGCGAAGACACTCAAGGAACCTAGAATAGTCAAATAGGATCAATTCTACTATACTCATTAGTTATCAATGTAATCCTATCTCTTTCATGAAATAAAACATCTTACATTTGATATCCTAGTTTTAGAACTCCTTTAAACAAAACTTGGAATATAATGCACTGTCATGATCATTGCATACCTTTAGTAAAGGTTCTGTCTAGCAGATAGACGGATCCCAAATGTTGTACTAAACGGATCCCTACATCTAGGGAACCGCGGGATCCGGCAAAACAGAAAATGCAATTGCAAGCATTACATGTCAAACACACCCTTTTGAACACCTTACACTAAGCTAAACATAGTGTCTTAAGATTGATTAAAGACTTTATCAAAGATAGGTTGACCTTTCCCACTCATTCCAACTCACATAGATCACCCTCTAAGACTTTGTTAGATCTACCATTTCAATCCATCACTCTTCCGCTCTCAAAACTCACATTTCATTTTTCACTTGATCCCTCACAACTAGGTTAAAAATCCTTCGATTATGACAATATTAATCATTAATCAACCTCACCTCAAAATTGATCAAAGTTGATCAAATCCTAGTTTTTCCCATCTCAAAACCATTTGGATATTTTCCAAAACACAATCCTAAGTCACCACCTGATCTCTAGGATCATTTAGCTTCAATTAACACTCTCATCTTTAGTGTCATCCTTGCTCACTCATTGGTGCTCATGAAAGTTCCAAATTCTTCCATAAAAGACCATCATTAGCTACATCACTCACCACCTTCAAGTATTTAAGTACCCCTTCATTTAAGACACTTAGGAAGACTGAAACACTCAAGATATTACAGGTCTTAGATCTTAGAAACATTATTTTCACTTTTTCATAGCTACTGATGGCCGGATCCCTAGGATTAGCCTATACGGATCCCTCTGAGAAAGGAACCTTGGGATCCGGATGACAGTATAGGTCATGTCTTGCTAAAACAATCATTTCAACTCATCTTCCTAACTCAAACACCCCATCTCATCTTAAATGAGTTCTTAGATCAGTCCATCCTCTGAAGTTGACTCTTGTGCATATCAATCATCACATTCCAATGAATCCTAGTGGCTTAAGGCTTAAATGCACCTTCCAAATCTCTTGGTTTATAAACCACCTTGTTAGGACCTCCATTGTCATCAGTCTCATCCTAACTTTCAGCTTTTACAACCTCTTGAAATCATCCCATCATGAGGAAAACCCCAAGTAGCAACTTTTCCACCAAAGAACCACCCACGAAAAAGGCCTGTGTTATACACGAAATCTCTTCAACCGAATCATCTCCGGTCAAGCCAACAAATGATAGGATCCTCCCTCTTCCAATCAAACCAATTCCTAAAAGGATAGTACCCACAAAACTACCAATGCCAAACACCACCATACCTCCTAGGCCAAACAATATCATCTCCACTAAACCATCACCATTGGTTCCTAGAGCTATCTCTTTTACATCCCCACAATCATCACCTCACCTCTACAATTTAGAGGACTTGCCACCTAGGCCGTCTCATCCGCTTCCGCCGACAACATTCTCCTCATTAGGAGGAACAATGATTCAAAATCAAGGTGTTGAGTCAACACTTGCTCCGGCTTCCTTTTCGCCGTTTCCATCATATAATCCCATTTGGATTATAAGAAATTATCAAAGTCAACCACCCGACCTTATGGAAGTTGACACATCTTTACCACCATCATCATTCTTGATCGAACCATTCGTAAATGGACCTCCACCAATCCCTCCATCATTCGAGGCTCCTCAAACCACTTCAATTGATCCTTTGAATCAAGCCACTTCATTTCATCCACCACCACTACCTAGCCATGACAAAGAGTGCTATCATTGTCAACATGTTGAAAGTTTGATACATGAAGTACGAGAAGACCAACGTTTCATGTTCTATCATCTCCTCGAACGTTTCAACGAGATTAAACCTAAACATAACTTGAGCTAGAAGATTATAGTGGTGTCTAAGCTTCAAGCGTTAGTTGGTCTAAGAAATTCCTAGTTATGTATTGTCTATTTTCTTATTTTTGAGTCATGTTTATCATAACTCTTGTTTTATTAAATGGAATTACATGCTACGTGTTATTTTTCTGAGAATATGTATTCATATCTCATTTATGTGATAACATTACTTGTTATATCACCTTTGCTGATTTTAGTCATCAGCTAGACGGATCCCTCAGTATTGCCTAGACGGATCCCTACTAGAAGGGAACCGTGAGATCCGTGAAGTCAGAATGTTTTTCTTTATCACATTTGCCGGAAATTGTGAATTATACTTGTTTTCTAACCCTTGTTTTGCAGTTATTCAATTAACACATAAAGTATTTGACATCCTAAAGCTAGGGGAGCTTGGTGTCAAAACAATACGTTGCAAAATTACTTGCAACATTTGATTTAAATTTCATGACTTCCCGTTGCAAATATTGCAATCATCTAGGGGGAGCACACCCGTCACATAGACGTAATCCTCTGCATAAGTTAGCTGCCAATGAACTAGATTAGAATTAGTTTCTTGACGCCCTTACTTAGGGGTGGACTCGTCAAGGGGGAGTAACGACGAGATCCTTTCCCGTTACTTGCTCTCTATTTTTTTCCTTTCACATGTTTTGTCTTAAAAACGATGTGTTGCTTTCTTTCAAACACTTTTTGTTTCGACAAAAAGGGGAGAAGAAAGTAAAAACTACAAATTCAAACTTTTACGAATTTTAGCTTTTCCTTAAAATAATCTTATGTTTTGTCATCAACAAAAAGGGGGAGATTGTTAATACAAATAAGCCGTAAAAACGTTTATTTATACTTTACGATCTTCTAATGTTTTGTCGATAACAAAAGTAAGATCATTTTAAGGAAACAAATAAAACACGTAAATGGTTTGAACTAATAGTTTTATAACACACTTACGCTTTCACATAAAACACTAAAACTAGTATAAGTGTTTTTATGACTTAGATACATATGTACAACAACTAGTGTTTACATATTGGGTTAAACATATACTTAAACTAAGTATACCAAAATGGGTAAAAACTAAGTGTATGCTAAATTGGGTAAATACAAGTATATACAAAAAGGTTAAATACTAGCAAATGGTTTTGACCCATAACCCATGGTTTTATATATACCACTTAACCAAGTACATTGTACCTAGAAAGAAAACCATGGATCAACCCATAACCCATGACCCATAACCAAAAATTCCCATGGGCAAAGAGGAGCGGACCACGGATCCCTAGCTTTGTGCTAGCCGGATCCCAAGTGGAAGGGATCCGTGGGATCCGGGGAAACAGTAGGTTTTTCCTCTATAAATAGTGAGCCATTTCTTCATTATATCCTACCCCTCTCTAACATACTTTCTCCCCTGAGTTAAATATCACTAACCTTAGATCCAAGAGATCTATGTTTGTAGTTTTGTTTTTGTGTGATCTTTTAGGTTCCTCTTAAAGGGAAGATCACCACCTTTGAAGTCAAGCAAACTCAAGTCCATGAGTTGCCAAGCTTCCTCATCATCAAGGCTATTGAAGTCCTCTTGTTGATGATCTCTTTCTTTCTTCAAAGAAGCGTAGTGTTAAAGACATTAGTGAAAGATGTCTCAAAGTGTCAAGACGAAGATATTAGTAAAGGGTATCTATCGTCTATAGGATAAGCACTTGTGGTAGGTGCTTAGAAGTCAAGACAAGAAGCATTAGTGAAAGGTGCTTAGAAGTGAAGACACAAGACATTAGTGAAAGGTGTCTTGTAGATCTAATCAAAGACATTAGTGAAAGGTGTCTTGTAGATCTAATCAAAGGCATTAGTGAAAGGTGCCTTAGATGTACATTCGATATGGTGTGTTTCGATGTACTAGATAAACTAGCATTAGATCCAAGGATATTGATGTCCTTGATGATGTTGTAAAGGAGTAGATCTCCTTTGGGATTAGTCGTTGGTGTAGTGTGGTAGTAGTTCCTCCATTGCAATGGAACTAGGTACTTAGCCTAGTACCTAATAAAGGGTAGGCGACGTTGTGAAGGTATAGTTCACCTAAGGTGTGAAAGAACTCGGTGGTTAGCCTAGCACCGTATAAAGGGTAGGCGACGTTGTGTTAGGTGTGGTTCGCCTTGGTGTGAAAGAACTCGGTATTTAGCTTTGTACCGGAAAAAGATTAAGCGACGTTGTGAAGGCTTCTCCGCCATAAGGAGATTGGTGTAGTGATTACAAACTCTCGAGTAGGTGACTCGGGGAGTGGAGTAGGGCAAGGAAGGTGTCCTTGTAGCCGAACCACTATAAAATACTCGCGTTGTGGTTTTGTGCTTCTTACTCTTATCTCTTCATTACATATCTTTATATGCTTGTTTATCAACATCCAACACACACAACCAAATAGATTGACATAAGTCGATCTAAATAGTTTAAAAGGAAGTTTTAATTGGTAAAACTATTCAACCCCCCCTTCTAGTTTTCCACAAAAACTATTGCTGGAACTTTTGGTTAAAGAGTGATACTAAATTAGAGTTTTTCTATAAACCCTAATTTGAGTTGTTGGAAGGAATTCCATTATGTCTTGATTTAAGTTCTGAATTTGTTAAAATCTTATGAAGCATTTTATTAACAAATCTAGAGATGAGAACTTAAAATGTATTTTGTGGTTCCAATAAAGAACAATTTATTGTTGCTTAAATAATTAGTATTTAGAGAATTGTCTCTACTTACAAAAGTAAGTGAGAGTATATACATATCTCAAAGTTTTTTGAGAACAAAATACTTAACCTTCTAAAATTCACTTATTAATGTCATACTAAGGTTAAACATGAAAATGTTGACCGAAGTATAATGATTACTCTCATTCATAAATCCGAAAGGATGCCTCATAAATTGAGTGATATTTTATATCAATGCTGAGGGATATAAGTTAGAAGATTATTGTAAATCAGATAACTAGTGAAATATATTATCACATCTAGAATCTGATAAATGTTTTAGAACTATGAATGATAAGATGCAGTCCTTAAAAGGAAAATCAAGTTTTAAGCTTGATTGTTATTTCGCCTAACAGTTAACCTATGAGGTTGGAATGAGGTTCTTTTGAAGAAAGACTCACAAGGACAAGATTGTATACATATTAATGTTTGGCATTTTATAAGAAGTTTTTAATCATACTTAAGCAATTGACTGTGATTAAATTTTCTTATATAATACATGCATTAATTATATAAAGATATTTAATTGTCATACATGTGATTTGTATGTTGAATATGACAATTAGATTTTAGAACTCTTTCCTTAAGATTACCTTTTGCGAGGACGGTGTGTAATCAAAAGGGTTATGAATCTATATAATCTTTATGTAGTATACAAGATTTATGCAATCCAAGTTTTGGATTAAATCATGCATCTAAGAGCTGAGATCTTGAATTTAATTACAATATGATTCTAATTGAATTAAGATAACTCTTGAGTACATCTGACATTGAGTGGGAGCATTGTGTTTTTCCTCTAAATTTATATGTTGAAGATATCATTCTATTTAAGCTAGATATTGATCCTTAAGCTTGTAATTAAACTTCACTTGGAATTTAGGGAATAAAACAAACAACTTTGGAATAAGTGTTTATCTGGAATAAACAAATGCGGAAAATTAAGTCTAACACAAATGCAATATATCATTCAAGAAAGTCTTAAATGGTATATTTCACTTGGAATAATTTACATGGATGGAAACTTTATATTGTTTTAACTAAGGATTTATCATGTATATATTCTATTGTGTATAAGACTAGTTGTTGCTTTTGTACAAGAACAAAATGAGCTGACAACAAAAATATCTAATTGAGAGTGTTTAGATTATTGTTTTATAAATGTTTACGAATTATAAAGCATAGTGTTGTATAAATACAAATGATGCTAGAGAATTATTTATACTAGTTGTAGTAGATATTTATCATTTATGATAAATCTGCTAACTATCTATGCTCAACATAGAGCATTGTTGCATTACACATTAAGGAATAAGAATACTTTACACTTTTAGAAACTGTAAAGATGACTGTCAGTATGTCGTTGACTTCTAATACCTCATGAAAGGTAGCACGACATCTCTATACTATAACTCTTGCAATAGTATGAGCATATGAGTTAAGACACTCATCTTATATTTCAAATCACTCACTATATGTGAAATTTGAAACAAGTATTCGGAAAGTTTACTCAAATGACTATTTAGTTTTTCTTTTAAAGAAAGGTTGAGAATGTTGGAAACATTAGGGTTCAACTTACTAAATGAGTTTCATGCATATCTGTTTTAATATTTGGATAATTGGGATTGAAAGACAATTTTTACTTTATGATGAATAAAGATATTTGGTATTTGTTATTAATTCATATAATAATTGTTATCCTATATTTGCATGTTTAATCCTTGAATAATTTTATTATTCTAAATATGTCCATTGTTGGTTAACAATATGGGAATATTGTTATGTAAGGCAAATGTGAGTGTTGGTTATATTCTAACGAGAATGTGGATTGTTCCCGCCAAACTCATATGTATTCACTAGAGATGCATATTGGATTCCCCAACTTTCAAACATTTACTTTTGGATCCTTGTCATAAGTAAAATATTGAAAATGGTTTGTTATTTTCATCCTTAGACTTGAGATACAAGCAAGTTCTGTTATGTGTGGATATCATTTTTTGTAAGTATACGCAAAACGCTATCTGAACAAGGTAGTTATAAAAGCTATATTTCAGAGTGATGTGAAGCAGCATCCACAACACTTGTAGTCAATAAAGGATTTGTTACTCCACTTGATATGTGCAGAAAGATACCATGGCGCCTCTCTAGATTTTAATCAGATAATTGTTTGGCCAAACCCAAAGGGTAATGCAAGATGAATCTTGATTACATTTGGTATATCTGAGTTAAAATCTATAACGAGATTCTAAATGGTTAAACTATATGGATTGGTTTAAGATCCATAATCCATGGTTTAACGATATCTATAAAAAAGGATGATTAGAGTAAGACATTGAATGACCATACTACTGAGAAACTTTTACGAAACTATTCTCTCAGACACTTTTAGTTAAAAAGCGAGTGAGATCGTTTGCTAGGCGTTTCCGTCGTTAGTTTTGTGTGCCATTCGACACACCAACTCCCAAGTGGGAGCTGTTGGTTTGTGGGAGTTATAAACACACGTAAACGACTAGAAGTGTGTGAGCCGATGGGGGCACACACGATGAACACGAGTATACGTGTCAAACGTAATATATAACATGAATAATATATACCCGATATGATGTAACTTGACCCGATCATTAATTCGAACCATGGGCTGCTCTTGGACATGACATGGGACGAATTGGGTTTTTGCCTTAGGCCTTGATGACTCACTGATCGGGCATAAGAAGGGAAAAGAGTGAATGGGTTTTTGCTTGGGTTTTGACTTGTCTTACAATTCATAGCTCAACCAATAAGTTGGTTAGTTTTACTATAAAGGCAAACTCATCTCACCTTAACATTAACGATTTTAATATATCCCTTAACATCTCTAAACCAAACCTCTTTTTCCAGCTAAGACTCTTGGTCGACTAGTTCACAAATCAATTAAGGGTTTTTGGTTTTAATTAATTCTAAACTTGTTTGATTCAAGTGTTTAGTATAATTGGTGGTACTTTGTTTTTAATCTCCTAGTCGACATAGCTACAACAACAAAGGTTTAAGGTTCTGGTCATGAGCTTATATCTCGGACAGAAACTAAAATATATCGGATATCATTGTCCGACATCGGGTATGTTGAAAACAGTAGCTTCTTGCTGTTTTGGTTTTTGTACAGGAAGGAGACAAGCTTGTTCTTGGATGGTTTTCTTGTTCATATTATATTCAAGTAGTTCACTTGTTGAATGGGTTTTAATACGTTCTCGACTAGCGTGTTTATCGAGCGTATACGTTATCGGGTTTGTGTGTGATACTCATTGAGGCATCTATTTTAGGTGCTTAGTTTCGTATCGGTTTTATTGTCCGTCACTAAAGATCAATTGCCAAGCAAGGTTAGGGTTTCTTTTATCCCTTTTATTAATTAATTGTTTATTAATTACGTGGTTAACCTAATTGCAATTACTAGATCCTTATCCGCTGCGTACTCGTAGAGATTAATAGGTTAACTTGTTCTAAAATCCCAACATTGTCTCCGTAAATGCCATCACTTTTCCCGTAACTAATTTTCGGTCCACATCAAACTATGGACGGAAAAATGTGTATTCATGCAAATCATCGGCGAGGAGAGTGTCTCAGTCAGTGACACAGACCAGCGATGATAAGGAAAGTGATTTACATATTGGGAAGTTTGACCGAAGATGGGTTGTCGTACAAAGAGAAGTTCGTTATAAGATGTTATGAAGATGGAATTAATAAAACTGCTTCTATTCAAACAATTGCTAATTTATCGCAGGTACTTGCATTGTGTTTTGACATAAAATATATTGTACTACTTATATATGTTTATTTAATTGTGAAGATTAGGTAAAATCTAATTGTGCAGACAAATACCAGAGGTCTTGTGTTCTGATGGTACCTTTGTTGTGTGAGAAGCTCCTTAATCAAAATGTTGCGAGTTCAAGTCCTGCTTAGGTCATTGATATGTGATGTGTATATTGTGAGATAATTAGTTGTCGTTCTAAAAAAAATGTGTGGACAAATGACATAAACAACTACGTGTTAAATTAGTGTGACATTTATATTTAACTGAGGGTACTCAACATTCTCAACTTGAATTGAAATTAAAAAAATAATAATAAAAAGAAATATATTTTTGGATTTTCATTATCGGTAGGTCTTCATCATATATTGATATGCATAGTATTTACTATATAAAATAAAGGGCAAATGATTAAAAAAAGTATCATATTTGCCACCATTTTCTCTTCAGGGTAGTGAACAAATTTTTTTGCTTTTGTGGGTACTTTTCTTTCAAATTCATCCTTTTTAGGGTATTTTGCGATTTTTTTTGACATTTTTGCCCCTCTTAGCTAATTGAAATTTATTTTCCCCGAAGGGCAAAAATCTCACATAGTACCCTAAAAAAGATGAATTTGAAAGAAAAGTACCCACAAAAGCAAAAGAATTTGTTCGCTACCCTGAAAAAGAAACCATAGCAAGTATGAGACTTTTTTTAATTATTTGCCCTAAAATAAAATGTGCTATATGTAAGTGTTGTTGTAGCTATAAATTGTAGCTTTTATTATATAAAGTGTTTGACAAAATTATTATAATCGTAGCTATAAAACGTAAAATTAATTAAAACTTCTTCAACAATAATCAAAGGGCTTGTGTTCTAATGAGGCTGAATATAGTGGCAACCTAGTTCATCTGTGTCACATCAGCTTTCTCTCTCCGACGACCTTGTTGTCACAGTGGTGACCTGAGATTTTTTTTTTAATAATTCAAACATTTTTAACAACAAATGTAAAATTCATTAAAAATAAATAAAAACATTACAATATATTAAAAATAAAAACGATACGAAATACATAATACATAAATCCTAAATCTTAAATCCTAATCTGAATACTCCTCGTTCGCAGAATCATACGAGGGAGTATATAATCCCCGAGGCGAGACAAAGCTTCCTCGTCTACCGGAGATTCCTCACCGGAGATTCCTGCATCATCATCTTTGTTCACCCGATAGCTCCAATTGACTTTGGTGTTGATGTTGTTCGTTACCCTTTGAACACACCACCACAACTTGTCAATAATTTCGTCATCTCTGTGGGCTTCCTCCTTCAGAAATTTCTCGATCACACCTTTTCGTTCAGTGCTGATGTCGTTGCAACTCTTGTAGTTTTCTCTCATCTGTAGCTTCTCCGTCCTCCCCCGCTCAAACAATTGGATGACGCGTATAATAGCGTCTTTTCGAGCCTCATCGTTGTTATTGCATTGATTTTGAACGTACGTTTGCATATCTTTAGCGGAATGCGGGAGAAGGCAAGCCATAATAATCTTGCGTAAAGAGAAGTGTGAATTTTGAAGTTGAATTGTGTTTGAAATTGTGTGTTTAAAAGTGTGTTTGAGTTATTATTTATAGGATGTAAAAGTGGTAAAGTTAAAAAAAAATGTTTTTTTTGTTTTAATATGAAACGGTCAAAATAGGTTGGAATAATCAAAATGGTATGCATTTAACTCGGTTGGATCTTCGAACTAGGTTGGCATCTTGAGCACAACCGACCGGGCACGACCTTCTCTCCACAATGGCACAACCGAAGCTTTCTCTCGGTTGACCTCTCCCCCAACCGATCCCATTGTGTCTAGCCTGATAGTTTTTACTTTTTTTAAATACTTTGCTCAAGACTTTATTCTTGAGCAAAGTATAAAGTAATTCTTTCTTTTTTTTATACATAACTTCTAAAAGCTTTTAATTCTTAAAGTGGTTTTTGAGAATCACCTTATTATACATAGGTCCGCCTATGTGCTTGCTTAAATTTCAAGCCCCTTAATTGTGTTTATTTTGCAATAAAGCTAGGACTAAAAGATTGATTCTGTGAGGGTTCTTATTAGTGGCTCGAAGACTTTACATCCCTTCACCCTATTACCTAATGGTCAACGTATATGAGGTTGCCCAATCTAACACGAACATAAGCTAAGCATTGAAAATTGTAGAAAACTAGAAGGGGGGTTGAATAGTTTACCGATTAAAAACTTTGTTTTGAAACTTATTGAGAGATCAATTGATATTGATCTTAAGTATGTTGATGAAATATGCAAGCAATATGTAATAGGTAAGTAAGGAAAGAAATGATCAAACCACAACAAGTTGTTTATAGTGGTTCGGCCTACAAGGACTCTTTTTCCTTGCCCTACTCCACTCCCCGAGTCTCACACTCGAGAGTTTAACTTCACTAGTCAACAAGCTCCTTTCACCGGCGGAGAAAACCTTTACACGTCGCTTACACTATTTCCGACACTAAGCTAGATGTCGAGTTCTTTCCAAGGGTACAACTACTCCCACACACAATGTATTTTGAGGACTAAAATACTAACCACTCACACTCACAAGATTATGATGGTTTGATACAACAATGAAGTATGGATCAACACTAGATCATACAACACTAAACAAACAAGACTTCCAACTTCTCGTTGAAGCTTGAATATGACTTGATCTTCTTTGCTACAAAAGAGATCACTAATATGATATGAAACTAAGTTAGAAAGGTTAGAGAGAAGATATGTATGAGAGTATGTTAGAAAGGGATGAGAAACTACTTGGCTTGGCATTGCTATTTATAGCCAAAATGGACAGGAGCGTCCACGGACCGCGGACCCCTAAAAAGGGTTCCGCCCGTGTACCCAATTGGTACCGCCAGACTGACAGCAAAGATATCAAATCTTGCTTAAAGTCAACTCAATCTAAGAGAGATTGTGCAAGATATGGAGAGTATAAATCTTCACAAAATATCTAATGGAATCTACAAATGATTCCTATGATGTAATACATGATGTCAAGTGTTGTATTACTATTAATAGAAATATGCAAATGCTTAAGTAGTGTTTGGTTTTAAGAACCTAACACATTCTATAAACTACTATCATACATATTGATTAGAGTCATATCAAGATGTTACTAATCATAAATGTAAATGCTTGAATGATGAATATATTGTTTGAGAAAGCTTGTTTTAATATCTAATAAACTTGACAAGCTTTAAGCTTTTATAAATTAAATTTACTTTTGTCGTTAACAAAACTTAGGCAAAGATCAAAAATATAAATAACGTTTAATGACGATATTTGTATTAACAAAAATGTCAACAAATAAGTATATCCTCAGGGCCGTCTCATTGATTTCGGAGGCCCTGTGCCAGAATTTTAAATAGGCCCTTGATCACAGAAAAGTATAACTACGTACATTGAAATAGATGACGTTTAATATAATTAGATGTGTTTTAAACATTGTGTGTACCTTATTTTTCAGCTATAAATATGTAAATATAATAAAAGTTTAATAATTTTGAGATTAAACATAATTTAAACTGAATGAAAATAATATGAGTTATGTGTTATAAACAAAAATAACAATAAAAGTTTATGGTTTCATATAGAGTTTTCTTAAATTTTCACATATATTATAGATAGATATACATTTTTTTATTATAATCTATTTAATTTTTGTAGTATTTAGAGAAATATAAAACTTATGTTAAATTTTAGGTGACTTATTACATTTTATTAATGATAAAAAGTTAAATTTAACAATTATGAAAAGTGGAGGTGTTAAAAAGTAACTTTGTTAAGTAATAGAATAACAAAGAAAAAGAAAAGATATTGATAGGTCCCACAACTTTTGCTTTTGGTTATCTTCTCCGTTGAACTACAAGTTTACATCCAAACTCCATTAAAGCATACATATCGATTTCATTTTGTTTTGTTCTTTCAGTAATCGTATCGTTTAAAACATATATTTTTTGATCATAAAACACAGTTAACAGAATCAAATTATCCAAAAATGACTTTATACATGACTTTAATCTTTAAAAATCGGAGGCCCCTCAAAAAATGGAGGCCCTGTGCCATTGCACACCCTGCACATGCTGATATCCGGCCTTGGATCCACCCTTAGGGCGGTGACAGTCATGATTTCATGTCTCCCTCATATATCTCACCACCCACTAATAATATCATGCCACCTCATTTTATGCTTCTTTTATGTCTCACCATACTTTTTAGTAGCAACCATAATTTCATACCTCACCTAATTTTATTTTTAATTTTTTATATTCATAATTATATTAAACAATTTAATAAAAATATAATATTTCACTAATAATTAAAAGAAAATTACATAATACTTAGGAAAAAAAGAGGAAATCACTAGTCATCGAGGTATGGTAAGTCTTGAGCCGCTACGTGCTCCTTAAGATCATATTGGAGACGGTGATGGATATCTTCGTCGAGTAACTCCGGTAGTACATTCGGGTCATTGATACGCTTACACAGCGCGTTCGGGGTCAAAGGAACTTCCTTTTCGTCGAGCAAGTTTTTCAACACCCTAGGCAGTGAACCTAATCGTTGTAGTGTAGTATTAGGGTAAGCCACGGGTATTGATATCGTTCTCTAGGGGAATAGGAATGCTAGTGAGAAGTTACTACGCTAAGGTTGGGGTTGAGAAAGATTATTTTTTTTATCTTTTTTATATTTTTTAGGAAATGGAAAGTTACGAATCTCGGGGTTTGGATTTGGGGGTTGGTATTTCTACCGATTACTCTACTTATCTAATTATCTAAGCTAAGGTGAATGTAGTCTATGTCTATTGTTGTGTGCTCGTATTATGATTAAAAATGTATTTGCTTAGGCTTTATTACTCCCTAGTTATCTCCTATTGATGGTTGAATTGTCACGTCCTTATTCTTAATCGCGTTGTGTCTCTAAGGTCGTAGGGTATGCGTTTATCCCTAACTCTTTGAAGCTACTCTAGGATTTATAAACTTAACACTAAGGTATTCTTTGGATGTTTAGCCTACAATTACTCTAGGTGATTATAAACTAAGGTTCAACAAAGATTAATCAAGCATTAACAACACAACGAATGACCTATCGCAATACTAGGTCAATCACAACTATGATAAGAGACAACCAATCAATATTCAATAACTAAGTTTCATATTACCTAAGCAAACACACAAGTAAATTAGCCGGACATGGAGAACATGCAAGCATACACACAATCAATTGAAGACATAATTAAATTAATGAAGTAAAAACACTTATCTTGATGTAAGATAGGGTATGGAACCCTAAAATACTGTACAAGACAGCCTTGGTTCGGTTTAGGTTTTTACTCCACAAACTATACTCTGGAAACTAAAAAATTCGGATTCTATATATAAGGTTACAACTGCGACGGCTTCACTCTTTAATTTGTGACGCCGTCGGGTCGCCGTTATTAAGGTTTCGTCTTGGCCACGTTATCATTGTGACGGCGTCACCTTATGTCCGTGACGCCGTCGCCTTGAGTCGCTGACGCCGTCTGGATCAAATCTAGGCCGTCTGAGCTGCGACGCCCTACTCTTTTAAAATCTGATGCCGTCACTTGAAAATAAGCAATTTGGCTACTGTATCGTCACAAAACTTGTTCCGACGGCGTCACAAGTATAACCTGACGCCGTCCCCTTCAGTTTCAGCAGCTTGAGTGTCTCGATTCTTGACTTTGGCCATTTTCTTCGTATATTCGCGCCTTTTCGTCCGAATAAGTGTCATTCCAGCAATTTGCCTTCAAGAGACCTAAAAAGTGAAAAGGAACGAAATTAAGTAATAACGGATACAAAAGTGATCAATTAAGGGCTTAAATGACCCCCTAAAAAGGTACATTTTAAAACCTTATCAAATATCCCTACACTTGGTATTTGCTTGTCCTCAAGCAAATGTGCTTTTAGCCAATTAATTTATAAGTTAGGGGTCATGAAGGATTAGTTTAGAACGATTCACAACATATATAAGCCCCGCAAAAGTCATAACAAGCACGGAAATCACATACTAGCACCTCACATGGGGTGTTTGGATACTCACATCTCTCGGGTGTATATGAAATATAACAAGTTGGAAATGGAAGATAAACACTCATTAACCGATCTTAGTACATAGATTACCATAGGCTTGAGACTAGATCAAACCTCCATCGCTTTGGCGTAAGCACCTAGGAAAGACTATCCAAGAGGTCTTTTAAAGGGTTGTAATGATAGGCTTACGGTAGGGAAACAAAGGGTTTGATGGGATAGGCGATTTAGTGGTGGTAAGTCAAAAATCTTTATGTTACAAGCATGCGAAGAATGGCATTGCTAAGCCAAGACTCGACACTCTAAACTCTAGATAAATGAAACAAACAAACATAAACTTAAAGATAGATGTAGGATGGTAGCCCGTATGTTTTTTTTTTTTTTTTTTTTTTTTTTTTTTTTTTTTTTTTTTCAACACTCTATTTTTTTCTTTTTCTTTTTTTTTCTATTTTTTTTTTCGATTTTTTTTTCATACACTTTTACTCTACCATCCTCTACGATAACATCAAAATGATAGGGATTTATAGGCACATCCCTACACTTGAGTTTTTATTACTTTAACACTAATTTGACCCGAATTAAAAAGATCAAAATACTTGGAGTACATTATTACGCAAATAAAGGGAATTTGAATTTAACGTTCCTTCCCGCCATTTCATAAAATTTTACTTTTCCCATGAGTCCCAATCGTCCCAAAACTGTGTACAAAGGATATGACTCGACTTAGCAACTTATGCAAGCAACAAGATAATTGAACTAAGGGTTTAGTGTGATAACAATAATGCACTAAAAATGAGTGCATACAAGGTAGGCTAAGGCGATTTGGGTGTACATTTGGGGGTGGATTGTAAACAATGCTCTTCATTGATATTCCGGAAAACCGAAACATCACGAGAACCGCGATAAGGATAGGCTCTGAGGGTTAACTAGGGGTATCGTGTACTAAAGATGAGTACAACGCAAGGGTGTGGGGGAATTACTCAACCGATGTGGAAGAAGTAATTATATTACCGGTATCAAACAAGGGTTATCCTAATGCCTCTTATCATTTAGTTATTCCTAACTACACAAGTGTAGTCTTACTAGCGATCTCGGAATGCATCACAAAACAAGTTCTAGAATCTATTATACTACCGGTTCACACTCTAAGCATCAAAGATGAATGCTTTAATTCCTACAAAGCTAAGGGCGATCCTCACATTTTGGGTGGAATTTAAGTGGTAAAGGGTTTTTTGTGCTAGTCATATAATTTTGTAAGATATAGGATTTCACAAAAACATTAAACCATAATCAAAGTGGCGCGTTCAAGTATGTTTAGAGAGAGAAAGGGAAATGTTCTAGTAAGAGAAAACTTATGGAAGGTTAGATTCCAAATGAACATCCAACCCTCTACCTTGCAAGGTAGAGGGTATTTATAGGTTACATACAAAACGACCTCCTGACGGCCTGTGGATCAGGTATACAGTGAGTAAAGACCCGTCCTTCCTCCACGGTGTTGCACTAGACTAAAACTAAGCTAATAACATACTAACTATAAACAGAATAATTGATATGTCTACGAGCTAACTTAAGCTATATTATACTTGGGGTGACCGATGCTTCACAATAGAATTTCCAATTCCTAACAATCTCCCCCTAAGGGAGGTCACCCCATGAATTACATTGTGAATCCTAGCATTCTAATAGATCTTCAGTCTTGAGCTCGTAGACTTCTCATCATCAAAGTATTCAAACTATGTGCTTCTGTGGAGATTTCATCATTGTTCAACAATAATGCATGTTTCGTGGAGGTTATTGAGCTGATCCACATTGATGACCTTTGAGCATAACAAGAGATCATCAGCCACATTAAATATCATCATCACCCATTGTTGTGTTGCCAGCATATGATGTTGTGACATTTGGACCGACATGCTCACATTCTGGATCATGATTTCTTCTTATCAGAGAAGCGGAAGCTTTCGTTGATTCATGATATTGGCAGCAGCGTAGCAGAAGCATGGAGTGAAAATATCAGAGTCATTGATGCACTAATCATGATTTCTTTCGAGATGAATGTGTTGAGTGAGCATGCGGCTATGGATTAACTGCATCATTCTGATCAGCTGCAAACGTCAGGCGTACCTGCATACAACAGTTAGCAATAAAGTGCACGAAAGTGTCTTTGATCACTTTCGTTGAATTGAGGTACACGGCCCACGGTTCCCCGTTGATCAGTACACGTACTGCCTGTGATCAGGTATAATTCCGAAGAATTTCCTTGACAGGGTTTCACAGCTGCTCTAGCTGTTCTCAAACCGGAACGTCTCAAAGAAGACAACACAGAGTGAGTGAACCAGCGAATTGAGATTCACTGATTGATAACAAGAGATTTGAAAAACAATCGTGTGTTGCTCAATAGAAATTGTTTTTGCAATACAACGAAGGTTTTAATGAAAATCATTTATCAATCATAAATACCTTTTGATTTGAAATATTCGTACACGGTTGATGTACTAAAGAAAAGAGTTTTTAAGCACAACAACCAGTTTTTCAAAGGTATCCGTCAATCCATAACCTGAACCAGGATTAATTCAAAAGATTGAATCGCCCCATTGTTTCTGTTCAGTTGTCACATGGTTGATCTATTGAATAGATCTCACATGCCACCTACCAGGAGCTTGTTTGATGTTGGCTCTAGAAGGCTTTCCATCTTCATTGTGAATATGTTTACATATCACTCGGATGTTCTGGCAATACCACAAGGATACAGCGTAGGACTCAAGATATAATCTCTCTTTCCACATTGTGTGGAACAGAGAGTCTTCATTGACATTGTCCTAAAGAGATTTATATGATGATCTCGATGGCTCTAGACTCAATTGTGCACATTTGGTTCCTGTTCCGGAGACTAGGGAGAGGGTCTCCTTCTTCAATATCAACAATCTCTAAGAGAAAGTCGATAGATTATGTAGGTTCCCCGTGAGAATGAAACAATCCCTTACAAGAGGAACTTGAGTGGTTTGGGAAGTTCTAGTGCAAAGCATCACTGGGTCCATGACGTCTTGTCTTCAATACCGATGTTACCATCAGTAGCATATGATTAGTACCCGGTTTCTGCCCTATGGTTGAATAAATGGAGGGCTATTTCTTTTCACCCTTTTCTCATTCAATTCTTTTTCATTCTTCAACCCCTTCAGTGCTTACCGAGACTTCATAGCTAGAACCATGTTGGGTTTATTCCAGTACTAGCTCTGTCTCAGTCCGCACTCTTCCCATATCTCATTTTTCTCCTTTTATCATCATACCTAAGGACTTCTACAATAACTAGTGGATTGTCCCTGGGTAGATCCCTCCGGTTCTGGCGGATCATGGGACCATAACCTAACCTTATCATCCTTATATCACCATGCATAAAGTAGGATTGGTCGGTCTTTTGGTATAGTTCTTCCGCCTTGAAACCAATTGAAAACCATTTGAAAATCAATCAAGATACTTGTGATATAAAATCAAAGCATTTTGTATCTCAATTGTTTTGATAATTTTAGAAATGCTCCCCCTCAACATATGCATATAATTCAGATATTGTTTTAGCATATGGAGGCAAGAGATCTTTGAAATCGTTAGATTAAGAATGATAGGTCCAATCTTTTGATTAACATTTTCTAAAATGATCATCATCACTTCCCAATCAATTTGAGTAGATAACATTTTGAGGAAGGATGAGGTTTTCAAAGGTTTGCTCCCCCTTAATATGTGCCTCGAAATTTAAAAGAGTTTTGCACATATTGGACAGAAGTTCTTTGAAGTACAACCATGATTACCAAGCATTTAGAAACCATTGATCACTCAATCAGGGTACCTTATATAAAAGCATGGAAAAATTTGTACCCTGAAGGTTTAATTTTTTTTTGAAATGCTCCCCCTTGATATATGCTTCGAGATTCGAAAATTGTTTAGCACATATTTAGAGAGCAGTATGCACTTTGAGACAAAAATGGTCATCTTTTATCATCTTTCATTTTTATATCACATTTTCTCCCCCGATCAAAAATTTCAAATCCTTTGAGACTTTGGATCTCAAGTGATTTAAATATGTATAAGACAAAACATTTGTTGGAGAAAAATGTGTCCAATTTTATATGATCAGAAGCGGACAACACTGAAGTTCCCTTTATAGACACAAAGGGAAACCACAATACATAACCTAACACTATTACATGCATTATATTTGTTCATAGTTTGTACACCACATATTACACATAAATAATGCAGAACAGAAACTACTTCTGGAAGATATCTTCTTTAACACCCCAACCCGATAAGGGTAGAAGTATCACAGTATGGTGTCATATCAGAACATACATAATGAACATAAATCACACAGCGGAAGTCTTAATTAAGTAAATCAAAGTTTTAAGTCAACAAGACTTATCAATACATAGACACCAAAGGAAAACTCCGAATGAAAATATAATAACAAAATCAAATGAAGTCTAAGATGACTAGGCATGGTCTCTATATCAGCTCATCTCGCAACCCCAAACAATCCCCAGCTCCTAGCTTATGTACCTGCCGCAGGAAAAGAAATGCGGCTGAGCTTAAAAAGCCCAGTGAACAAATATAACGATACAATAATAATAAAACTGAACTGAGAACGAAGTAAGGGAAGTCAGTCAATAAATCTGGTATATCAAAGGAACATAGTAGGGTAAATGAAACATAGGAACAGGGGTCAGTTATCGACCACGAGCCAACAAAACAAATCAAATCAAATCATATATCCATAGTAGCCTGTAGTAACCAATAGTAACCATAGCAGATATAACAGACATGGAGTGATCAGCTCCCAGATTGTGAAGACGCGTATTGCACACGACATCATTCACCAGACAAATCATAACATATCAGATAACAGAACAAATCTAGGATGCATCCATACGCCCCTGCAGACAGATAATGGCCATACAATATATATCGAGCTCATAATCAGATAACAGAAAGGGACGGTGTGTAACATCACTCGTACACAATGGAGTCATGCCATTGGTGCATCAATGACACGGACATGGAACCCCCATGCCTAGTGATAGCTCGGGTCTCAAACTGACAGGTCAAAGCAAAAAGGTCCACATTATACAGTATGTGAGTCAATCATAATCAAAGTTCAATATCATTAGTTCACAATTCAGAGGTTCATAGCAATGGTCCAATATTAAAGGTTCAGTATAAAATGTTCAGAAACAGAGGTCCAGTAACAGAGGTTCAATATCAGAGGGTCAATAGCAAAGGATTATCATAAGCGAAACAAATTCGAAAGATCAGAAAGTCATGAGAAACCCCTACTGAAAAGGGATAGAATATCTGTACCTTAATGCCAATGCAAGGAAATCAAACAAATGAATGAACACGAAGACACAACGTCACGTCTCCTTCAACGAATCTACACGGATTACAATTCGTATAATACTTATTAGCTCATTTAAGTCATAACTGAGTTATTTCTTATATGAATCGCATTAATATTTTTAGAGTTATTAAGCGATTCTCATTTTTAGTAATTGACCGAATCAAATTACTTTAGGTAAAAATCATTAATTAGCCAAACTTAGGGGTTATAAATAATAAATGGTAAACTTAAAGGTTTATTATGACCATTATCTTATTTTAAGGTTTTATTATATCATAATTCGAAGTATAGGGTTCACATGGTAAATATCTCAAAGTTTAGGGTGTATTGTGTCATTTTAATATAGTTCAAGGTTTGCATGTGACAACATTTAAAGATGAGGGTTTATAATGCAATACAACTTAAAGAATTTATTTTACTTTGCAAAAATTCTTATAAGTTAATAAGAATTACAGGCTTCATATTACATCTTTTATGGACATGGTCGACCTAGATTCAAGCATGCTCGCGGTTCTTAATATTAATATTTACGGCCATGTAAACCCGTATTATGATTGACCCCCGACTCGTCTTCCCGACGCCCCATCAAAAGTATAAAACGGCTTACCCATTTGCCCCGCGATCACCCTTGAACTCACTCCCTCACAAGACCATATATGTACTCTTTGTTTTGAATGGCCTAAGCTTGTACTATGTTGACAAAAATCCAGTTGGCTCTCTTAGTAGTTTATAAAAACTTCAACAAGTTTCCAATTCGCTTACTAGTTTCAACGATCACATAAATGTACAAATATATTTACCTTGTTTAGGCTGATTACAAGACAATTCAAAAGCTTTCATATTACAGGTTATTAAACAGTTATAAGACATTAAATACATTTCCTGAAATACTCCAACCCTCGTTATCATTTATATATCACGTTTACAAAATGGTCAAGATTCAGGACAACATAGAATCACCAACAAAACCCATAACCCGACACACTTTTAAAACACAATTCGACCCATAGTCACACCATCATATACGCAAGATTTAATATCATTTAGGCTTTATCATAACCAACAAAAGATACATGACGAGGCCACAAATTAGATTCACCACGATGACATTTAGTATGCATTTACTTAACATATAAAAGGTTTAATTTATGATTTTATGTGGTATGATACTAGGTTACTTTTAGCTTTGTTTTAACCCTTTTGAATAACATGTTTAGATGGATAAAATGGCAAGAGTAGGGTGC
This sequence comes from Chrysanthemum seticuspe, assembly GCA_019973895.1. NCBI lineage: Eukaryota > Viridiplantae > Streptophyta > Magnoliopsida > Asterales > Asteraceae > Chrysanthemum > Chrysanthemum seticuspe. The sequence continues at coordinate 80,242,233 of BPTQ01000009.1, read as the reverse complement.
CCCATTCCCATGACCAGAAACATAATACAAACAGTACATATGTAAGGATTATTCATTATTTCATGTAGACAATATACAAGGCTTTCATGGCTTGGTTTTAACATATTAGGTGACATGTTTTATTAGACACAACTCATGCATATGGTGCACATAATACACGACCAGATTCAACAAGGAAAAGGACGAGACGAGAGTACTAAGTGATACCTTGTAGCGTGTGAAAAGAGGAGGAAAACGACGATCAAAACAAAGCAAAATGAACCCCTGGCGTGCCCTAGGATCACGACAGCAGAAACACTCTTTAACCCACAATCAACCAATCAATACTCGAACCAATACATGTGAATTCAGCAGCCTACAATCACCTTCGAACCCTACCTTGGCCTGAGTTTAGTGTCGACAGAAAAAAGGATGGAGGGAGGATATTTTATGTTTGCCGTATATTTTGCTTTGGAGAAAGCTAGGGTTTAGTGGTATACATGGGATTATATGGTGATAAGGATTGGTTATTTTTAGCAAATATTGAGGAGCCCCTTAGGCGTTTCATTTGGCCGATCATTATGGGATTACAAGACCAAATCAGCAATTTAATTTACCTTCCAAAAACACTTTGTACATTTTATTTATTTTATTACTTAAGTAGTACATGTAACATTTTATTGTATGATAATTATTTATAAGTTAATTATAAGTTTATATTTTTCAATGTATTGTGTAAATCAATTATCATTAAGTGTCCAACGAATTTGACGAGCTCGTTATATGTCGCGAATTATTAGTTGAGGGGTATTATAGTCTTTTAACGCATTTACGATTTTAGGGTTTTACAACTCTTCCCCTCTAAAAAAAATTTTCGTCCTCGAAAATTGAAAGGAAACGAAAGCAGCAAACGAAGATATACCAGATTACACAACTGAGGGTAACAGAAATCAAACGGTAGAACTTTTCACAGATTAACACGTGCCGAGAATTCAAACGTATCAATCGTATACAGATGAAGGTAGATTAAATAAGGCACTCCTCGAGACATCCTATGATCACAATGAGGGTACGTCATATGATGTAAGTATTATCACGTTGGCCAAGCGTCATAATACCAGCATCATATGAGTATACCTTCATGATGACCATACTTTATCTCAAGTCGTGAAAATCATCCTATCAACCACCTAACGGTCCATTCTACATCTTAGGGTTGGTCCGAAACAATCATCACTAACGGATTCGAAATCAGAGAAACAGGACATATAAGAAACGTAAAGGAACATAGCAAGTACCATCGAACTGAAACACGTCGGCAATAGCATCAGGTCTTCCACAGTTCGTCGAATCTTCCAGAACAAAACAATCATCCCACATACACAGAATTTATACAGAACGGAAAATCATTCAAAGAGAACAAAATTTATTCAAGGGATTTAGAACACAACGCGAGGTTGTAGTAACACCGAAGAATCAAGCCCTAGGACTCTGTCATCTAAACGCGCCCAATCATATGAAGCAGATGAATCTCCTCAGCATCTCAACGGTTGGACTATTGACCACAATATGCCCGAATCTTGGTAGTAGTTTCACCTCATAACTAAAGTACGCCGGTCATACTTCTTCTGCTCAAACTTCATCCAAGTGTCCACCAGTTGAAATCTTGTCTCCGTCTTTGCGCCTCTAGTTGATTCGTCCAGCTCCCTCCAGCAGCATCCTGATGTCTCCAGCAGCATTGCAGTCGATGCGGCTTCTACTTCACGACCCTCTCCAGCTCAGAAACTGTTGCAGCAACACAGGGTCGATACCATCACCTTTGACTCCACGAGCAGTCTCCATCTAAATGATCGATAAAGGAATGCGCGAAGATAGAATAACAAAATGCGAAAAGAAGAAGGTTGAATTAGCGAAGACAAAAGAACATCAAAGTCAAACCTGGACGAAAATCAAAAGAATCGGAAACGATCAAAACAAACGGAAGCCTAATGTCTACCCAAGTCCTCACCAGTCAAACCTAAGGCCTACGGGTCGAATCCTAGGGTCCATATGTCACAGGTCCTGACTGAAAGTCGTAAACCTGAGCTCTGATACCATAATTGTAACACCCCAACCCGATAAGGGTAGAAGTATCACAGTATGGTGTCATATCAGAACATACATAATGAACATAAATCACACAGCGGAAGTCTTAATTAAGTAAATCAAAGTTTTAAGTCAACAAGACTTATCAATACATAGATACCAAAGGAAAACTCCGAATGAAAATATAATAACAAAATCAAATGAAGTCTAAGATGACTAGGCATGGTCTCTATATCAGCTCATCTCGCAACCCCAAACAATCCCCAGCTCCTAGCTTATGTACCTGCCGCAGGAAAAGAAATGCGGCTGAGCTTAAAAAGCCCAGTGAACAGATATAACGATACAATAATAATAAAACTGAAATGAGAACGAAGTAAGGGAAGTCAGTCAATAAATCTGGTATATCAAAGGAACATAGTAGGGTAAATGAAACATAGGAACAGGGGTCAGTTATCGACCACGAGCCAACAAAACAAATCAAATCAAATCATATATCCATAGTAGCCTGTAGTAACCAATAGTAACCATAGCAGATATAACAGACATGGAGTGATCAGCTCCCAGATTGTGAAGACGCGTATTGCACACGACATCATTCACCAGACAAATCATAACATATCAGATAACAGAACAAATCTAGGATGCATCCATACGCCCCTGCAGACAGATAGTGGCCATACAATATATATCGAGCTCATAATCAGATAACAGAAAGGGACGGTGTGTAACATCACTCGTACACACTGGAGTCATGCCATTGGTGCATCAATGACACGGACATGGAACCCCCATGCCTAGTGATAGCTCGGGTCTCAAACTGACAGGTCAAAGCAAAAAGGTCCACAGTATACAGTATGTGAGTCAATCATAATCAAAGTTCAATATCATTAGTTCACAATTCAGAGGTTCATAGCAATGGTCCAATATTAAAGGTTCAGTATCAAATGTTCAGAAACAGAGGTCCAGTAACAGAGGTTCAATATCAGAGGGTCAATAGCAAAGGATTATCATAAGCGAAACAAATTCGAAAGATCAGAAAGTCATGAGAAACCCCTACTGAAAAGGGATAGAATATCTGTACCTTAACGCCAATGCAAGGAAAGCAAACAAATGAATGAACACGAAGACACAACGTCACGTCTCCTTCAACGAATCTACACGGATTACAATTCATATAATACTTATTAGCTCATTTAAGTCATAACTGAGTTATTTCTTATATGAATCGCATTAATATTTTTAGAGTTATTAAGCGTATTCTCATATTTAGTAATTGACCGAATCAAGTTACTTTAGGTAAAAATCATTAATTAGCCAAACTTAGGGGTTATAAATAATAAATGGTAAACTTAAAGGTTTATTATGACCATTATCTTATTTTAAGGTTTTATTATATCATAATTCGAAGTATAGGGTTCACATGGTAAATATCTCAAAGTTTAGGGTGTATTGTGTCATTTTTATATAGTTCAAGGTTTGCATGTGACAACATTTAAAGATGAGGGTTTATAATGCAATACAACTTAAAGAATTTATTTTACTTTGCAAAAATTCTTATAAGTTAATAAGAATTACAGGCTTCATATTACATCTTTTATGGACATGGTCGACCTAGATTCAAGCATGCTCGCGGTTCTTAATATTAATATTTACGGCCATGTAAACCCGTATTATGATTGACCCCCGACTCGTCTTCCCGACGCCCCATCAAAAGTATAAAACGGCTTGCCCATTTGCCCCGCGATCACCCTTGAACTCACTCCCTCACAAGACCATATATGTACTCTTTGTTTTGAATGGCCTAAGCTTGTACTATGTTGACAAAAATCCAGTTGGCTCTCTTAGTAATTTATAAAAACTTCAGTAAGTTTCCAATTCGCTTACTAGTTTCAACGATCACATAAATGTACAAATATATTTACCTTGTTTAGGCTGATTACAAGACAATTCAAAAGCTTTCATATTACAGGTTATTAAACAGTTATAAGACATTAAATACATTTCCTGAAATACTCCAACCCTCGTTATCATTTATATATCACGTTTACAAAATGGTCAAGATTCAGGACAGCATAGAATCACCAACAAAACCCATAACCCGACACACTTTTAAAACACAATTCGACCCATAGTCACACCATCATATACGCAAGATTTAATATCATTTAGGCTTGATCATAACCAACAAAAGATACATGACGAGGCCACAAATTAGATTCACCACGATGACATTTAGTATGCATTTACTTAACATATAAAAGGTTTAATTTATGATTTTATGTGGTATGATACTAGGTTATTTTTAGCTTTGTTTTAACCCTTTTGAATAACATGTTTAGATGGATAAAATTGTAAGAGTAGGGTGCCCCATTCCCATGACCAGAAACATAATACAAACAGTACATATGTAAGGATTATTCATTATTTCATGTAGACAATATACAAGGCTTTCATGGCTTGGTTTTAACATATTAGGTGACATGTTTTATTAGACACAACTCATGCATATGGTGCACATAATACACGACCAGATTCAGCAAGGAAAAGGACGAGACGAGAGCACTAAGTGATACCTTGTTGCGTGTGAAAAGAGGAGGAAAACGACGATCAAAACAAAGCAAAACGAACCCCTGGCGTGCCCTAGGATCACGACAGCAGAAACACTCTTTAACCCACAATCAACCAATCAATACTCGAACCAATACATGTGAATTCAGTAGCCTACAATCACCTTCGAACCCTACCTTGGCCTGAGTTTAGTGTCGACAGAAAAAAGGATGGAGGGAGGATATTTTATGTTTGCCGTATATTTTGCTTTGGAGAAAGCTAGGGTTTAGTGGTATACATGGGATTATATGGTGATAAGGATTGGTTATTTTTAGCAAATATTGAGGAGCCCCTTAGGCGTTTCATTTGGCCGATCATTATGGGATTACAAGACCAAATCAGCAATTTAATTTACCTTCCAAAAACACTTTGTACATTTTATTTATTTTATTACTTAAGTAGTACATGTAACATTTTATTGTATGATAATTATTTATAAGTTAATTATAAGTTTATATTTTTCAATGTCTTGTGTAAATCAATTATCATTAAGTGTCCAACGAATTTGACGAGCTCGTTATATGTCGCGAATTATTAGTTGAGGGGTATTATAGTCTTTTAACGCATTTACGATTTTAGGGTTTTACATCTTCATTCAGTCCTTTGAAGCAGTTTGTAATGACCATTACGAAGTCTACCACCCACAAAGCTTTCAAGACTGCGATAGATCATTCTAGTCTTCAATCTTTGTCTGATTGCAGCAAGGAACACTTCACACCTCTTCAAATCCTCATCAGACCAGAATTTCGTTTTGTTCCCCGGCTTCATATCAACTTTGATATCTTTCACTCTGGAGTTTAATTCTTCTTCGACCATCTTGAGTGTACCATCACTGAATTTGTATAACTCACATAGTCTCATTAACATCCTCGACCCGTATCTGTCAGTAAAGATGACTGCTCTGGGGGTGTCAATCACTTTATATTCGTGATGAAATTCAAGTCCATTGGCTTCCCATTTTGGTCTTGTAAGATTGATTCTAGTCTGGTAACTTTCTATTCCCAATTGAAAATCTCCAACTCTTAGTCGAATGACCAAGCCTCTGATCCAGAAATTGACAGCAGCTGAGAGAGCCTTCTTCTCACGAGCAGGAAGGTGGTCAAGGTGTCCTTGGAGGTTCAGAAGATAGAGATCTTCAAAGTCATTTGGCATTAGATGTTTGAAGTCGTTTTCTTCTATGATGTACTCTTTCAAGTCAGCTCTTCAAAGGACAATCTTCTTCAGGTAGTCATACCCATAGATTGAGAAGATCTCAACACTAATAACACTTAGAATACGCAGTCCGGATCGAACAGCTCTGCGTCTCTTCTTGGCACTATGTCTTTCGATGTAGAATTGTTTCTTCTTAAACCACCAATGAGAAATCCCATATGAAGCGACAATGTCATATTGTTGCTCTTTGTCTGCCCAGAATTGATTTGGAACCATTTGTTCGAGACCTTGATCAGTATAGGTAGCTGCTTTCATCTTTGAAATTGATAGAGCAGGTCTTCTTTCAGAGGTGCAATCACATAGATAGTCCAGATCATGGTTAAAGAAGAATTCTGACTGAATGGTTATAAATCCAGGTTCACCGCCTAGAGGAAGAGGGTTGTTCACATCAAACCTATTGATCTGCTCTCCAACTTGATCATTCAGCATTCTATAGCATTCCTCCATTTGATATTGAAGTTGATTAGCATCCGAGTGAAAGACTTTAACTATTTCATACGCTGGGCCTTCAAGATCTTTAGGGGTGATAGATGTAATTTCCTTCTTCTCACAAAACCACTTTATAAAGCTTCCCATATCCCCTGTGACGTGAAGAAGAGAATCTTCTGCCGGTGCTTCATAGTTGGAAATGATAGTTGAAGCCCAATTGTTTGCTGGATTTGTTGAATCAGATTCGGGAATGAACCAAGAAGGCTCAGGAGTTTGAGGTTTATCATGGGTAAGCCAACTTTGAGTAACATCCTTTAAAGGTGTAGCTCTAGCAGATTTGATTCGTATTCCCTCAATATAAGCATCCAACCACTCCTCATCTTCTATAATATTGGGGATGTGCTTGGTAGAAGCGTCATCATCTTCCGATTCAGATTCTTGAGTAACAAAAGATTCTTCATTCATTATTTGCTCTTCTGGTATAGTAGGGATGGTTGGTGTACACTGGGAGTCGACAGTGGTCCATGCAGTAAACATCTTTTGAGATTTTTGACCACTTGAAGTACTTGTTTGTTTCTGAGTTGTTGGTGGTGGTGAGGGTGTCCTTGCTTTGTGAGATGTGGTTGTTCCAGAGGATCCTCCAACTCCTGAAGTGCCAGCGCCACCCGTAGGAGGTGGTGGTGGTGACTTTGGACCCCCAGACATATCCTTTGAGTCCATTGGAGCTGATCTTCTTTTCTTATTGGCCTCCCTTTCACGAATATCGATCACAAACTGCTCATGATTATCATGCCTCATGGATTCTTCAAGTGCCTCGTATAATTTCTTATGTACACTGTGCTCGTCCTCTCCTGCCTCAAACATTCTTTCTGATAAAGCAGATCTCATGTCATAGACTGGCAAATCTTTGAATCTCTGAAGTAATGGAGCTCTCATTGCCCATTCGACCGCATCTTTAATGTCTGCTTCAATTGCCCTTGTTACGACTTCATTGGGGTTAAGAGTCTCCAATTTCTTGATACGACTATCAAGATTGTTGACCGCTATAGGAAAATGTTTCTCAATAGTTGCAATGCGTAACATGGCCTCTTCAAGCAATTCCTCAGTAGTCTTAACAGGAGGGGGTGAGGCATGAGGTGGTGAGACAGGAGGAGTGACAAGATCACTGATAGAGACAACTTGTGGTGGATCATTAGTGGATTTGGGTGATGAACGCGCAGTAGTCTTAGCAGGATCGAGAGTTGGTGTGATAGATGGAGATGCAGCGAAGAGCTTTGGAGCTGACATCGGGGGAACTGTTGAGGAGTCTTGTTGAATAGTGACTGAGAACATGGACTGAACTTCCTCCTTTTCATTTGTTTGCTTTTCTGATTCGATGTCAGATGGGCCGTCTTTTAAGAATTGGTCTCCATATGTGAAGTCAGCATCAAGATTCTTAAGAGAGGAAAGAGATCCTGTAGATAAGTTTGTTTCTTCAAGACGCCTGTGTTCTTCAGATTCTTGCTCAAGATTCTCCTGTGGGTCTTTAACCGGCTCAATTTTATCACCTACTGATTCAAGTACTGGGATCTCTGCAGAGGAAGGAGTCTCCTGATCATCTTCTTGTGTATTACTGGGCACAGAGGATTCAACTAATCTGTCTCCCATATCAATATTCATCCCAGATTGTTCTTGTATAGAGGATGATATAACATCTCTTCTCTTGATAATGAACCTGGTAGCGGTTTTGGGAGGTGGAGAAGAGATATTTAGTAGCATATGTGCTGCTTCTCCTCCAACAATTCCTTTACCTTTGTCATGTGTGGCAATATTGATTTGTTGAGGAGTTGACTCTGGCTTTCTTATCGTGACCCCTCCCACTGGTGGTCTTTGAGACTCGATCAGACTATCAAGGCTTTGCTGTATTCCTTGTTGGAGTGCAACATCGTCTTCATCAATCAACTTTGCTCCACTTCCTGGTACCTTAGATCCCTCATCATTTCCCTTACCAGCTTCTCTTTTTCTCCTCTTTTGCTTTTGTGAGGGAGAGACATTAGATACAGAAGTATCGGGTCTCTTCATTTTCTTAGGTAGGCTTGAGTAGGTGGGTGAAGACATGTGTGTGCCATCAGCTATTGAGGCGGCGACTTTCTTTACATAGCTCTTGAAGTAATCAGCATTCTTGATTCTATCATTAAGCAAAGCTTCAGGAACTGGCATTCCAAATATCTCCTTGTCATGTCCTCTGGCACTATATTTAATGTTGCCAAGAACAAACTCATCACTGGCTTCATGCCGGGCAGACTCGCTACGTGAGTTGATTCGGTGAGTTTGTAGCAAATGATGGATAATGAGTTTTGAGAATCTGATGATGGGAATCACTCTTTTACCAAGACTTTTTCTTCCTTTGACTTTATTCTCAGAGTTGATTCTGTCAGAGATAAATGTGTCCAAGGACAAGATGAATTCTTCCCAAATAAGTTCAGCAAAGTCAACATTTTTTCTTTTGACAATTCCCCACAGTATCTGCATAATGGGAGCTCGAACTCTTTCTGTCCCTGATGTTTTACCGGTTAGGCACAGGTTGAGGATTGTGACGATTGATCTCCATGGTTGATATATTTCTGCATTGATGAGTGATGAGATCTTGGTTATTTTTTCTGGGTATCCCAATTCGTCGACAAAGTTTAAAATATCATGAATGGAGGGTGGAGAGATGAATTTGTTGGAAGGGTTTCTTGGTGTGATTTGAAGAGCATCCCTGAGGGTTTCAACCGAGATGTTATACCATTTGTCTTCAAGCATACACGAGTATGACGCAGAAATCTTTTCCCAAGTAACAGTTTCCAGAATTGCTGAAGATAGATGGTTGGGATAGTGCAACGCTTGGTTAGTGCATTAAAGAAGTTGGTGTCCTTCAAGATATCGACAGCCAGACGGTAAGTAGGGTTATGTTGCCCTCTATCAACATCTAAGAAGCAGTTGCTCTTAGAAATTGACACCCATTCCGCACGAGGAAGTAATTCTTCATCAGTCAGAGTGACAGTTGGTGCAGAGGCAGTAGGAACATCAGAGGATGTGATGTCAGCCATTGAGATCTGAAGGTTACACAGACAACACAGACCATATCCAGGAAAATTGTTAGGTTAAATCGCAGATTATGATCATTTTGAGTTACATACATAAGGATATGACGTATATGGAGACCAGGATGCAACACACACAAAAAAACGTGATTAGTATGCAGAAACTTATGAGTGTAGGATACCATTTGGGAGAAGACATCAAAATAGATAATACCAAAGGCTAAGTTTACTAAGATATATGTTAAGTTACACACTGCAACTAGCATTGGAACTACAATTTGAGCAACTCTCATAACACACTACACATAAGTAATAGTAGGTAACCAACATGCATACTACAAGATATATGAGGAACATAGCATATGGCAACTCGCATCCATTATCTCGCTTAGGCTACAGAGTAACTCGCATACATTCAATATCACAGTCAACTCGCTTACATTACAAAATATAAATCAAGTCGCATATGGCAACTCGCATGCATCAACTCGCTTAGGTCAAACAATGGATGGTCAACATATATATGCTAACTCGCATTATAGACATGAAGCAAGTAGCATATGGCAACTCGCATATGATGAAAGATAACCAGCATAGTCAACTCGCATACATTACAAAGTATGAAGCAAGTCGCATATGGCAACTCGCATGCATCAACTCGCTTTGGTCAAACAATGGATGGTCAACATATATATGCTAACTCGCATTATAGACATGAAGCAAGTCGCATATGGCAACTCGCATATGATGAACGATAACACGCATAGTTAACTCGCATATGTAACTCGCATATGATACAATGAATCTAGACATATCGCATAGGCAACAGGCAACACGCATATATGTCAGTGCAACTCGCATATAGCAACTCGTTTTCAAAAAAAGTCAACACCAACACGCATATAAGTACATCTTTAACAAACCATCAGGTCAACTCGCATCCAAGAAAATTTATCCAACTCGCTAGCTGATGCGCGCAAAACCGTCAAGTTCTCTCATGCAAGCGTAAGAAAACTTAAAGCAGCTTAAGCACAGATGCAATGAAGATCTGGGGAGTATAGTGTTTCCCCGGGTCGTTATGTCCCAGCGAGCTATGCAATGGATTATCAAACGTTTAGTGATCGCGAGATTTGAACGGAAAAGGAGTTTGTGAATTAATTATAACTACAGAAAAAAGCCAACAAATTACAGGGGCTTAAATGCAAATTAAAGAAAGATTAAAAACCTATTAAATAAACGCTATCACTATTTTTAAAGTGATGAACGTTTAAAACCTAAAAAAACTTACGTTTAAAATAAAAATACGTAAACGTACAAAATAAAAAGTGAAACTTATACAATATAGATCCTAAAAATATGAAAAATACATTTTTACAATCCTAATGATAAAAGAAAATTATTAGAAAAATAAAATTATTTTTACAACTATTTATTTAATTATTATTATTTAAAAACTATTTATTAAGTATTTAAATTGCACTAAAATACAAGAAAATACAAAATTAACCTAGAAAAATGAAATTATAACTTGGAAAAATCTAAAATATGATAAAACTTATTTTAAAACTGAAAATATATTTTTTAGACTTATTATGTATTTATTATTAATTTAAAACTATTTAAAACTAATAAAAATGCTAAAAAATACTTTTTAAACTAAGAAAATTATGGAAAAATACTTTTTATTGCTTTTATATTTATCTTAACCTAAGAAAATTGAAAAATCATTTTTTTGGACTTTTTATAATTTATTTGTATTAAAAGCTATTTAAAAATGCCTAAAAACTGTTTTTAATTAAGAAAAATAGCAAACAGTTATGAAAAATTATGAAAATTTCAGGAAAAGTCTATTTTAATATCCTGAATCTAGGAAAAATAGAAAAACATAGGCTTATGTGGAGAAATAAGCAACTGCAGTTGTAACTGCTTAATAATAAGCACTTGAAAAAGCCAAATAACAACCAAAAGCTACCAAACTTACACAGAAGCTATATTAAGCTAAAAGAACTCTATTGCAACCAAAAACAACAAACCATGATCTCTGGATTACTAGTTAACACAGATTTTATGTTTGAGCTTGATTATGAAAACAGAAAATGGTATACTACTTTAAGCTATTGCACAGGTCACTCAATAAGCTAAAACTGAAAAACAATTATTAGAACTTGTTTAAGACCTGGTTGACTACCTATAAACCAAAGATGATGGCCAGACAAGCTAACATGAGCTTGTGAGATGCTTTTTCAAAACCTGAGAATTCACTGAGTAAAACTCAGTGAATGCTGAGTTTTATGGGACAAACTTATAAGCTCTTGCAGGCTTATCAAATAAGCTCCAAATGGAAATTTTTAACTTGGAACCTAAAGAGTACCAGGTTAACTGTCCAAAGAAACAAAAATCACAGGATTTGACCAATTATTAAGCTCTGTGTGAGCTTTTGAAAGTGGATGTAAAAACTGTGCACAGGGCACATTTGACTTTTCTAAAAATTGAATAGTTTGACTAAACTGAATTTTAACTTGATTCTATGAACTGATTATGATATATTAAGGTGTAATAAAGTTATTTTAAGCTATGTTAACTACTTTTGAGCTAATATGATGATTCTTTCAAATCAAAATCCCAACAGTGGACTGATTCAAGACCAAAAAGAAAGATTTTGACTTTTAGGCTAATAAGAACTTGTTTTAATGACTTGTATGAGTTATTAAGAACTAGTATAACATGTATCAACCAAGAACAAGGTCTGCAACAACCTGTTACACAGAGAAATACACAAATCCAAACACTACTTTCAGAAACTTATTTTGAGCTTTTCAAAGTATTTCACTGATATAGACCAAGTTATTGATTACAGATCTTATAATATTGATTAATAGGACTAATGAAACACTAAATAACAATACTAAAAACATAAAACCAAAATTTGAAGATTATGTTATTATAACTGTGAAAATAAAGTTTTTAACAACTACTAGTTTGAATAAGCAAACAACTGATTTAAAGACTGAATAATACTCAATTATAACTACTGAACATGGAAACAAAACAATACAAGCTAATTAACAACTTAACAGTGAAAATGCCAAATTGAAACAAAAGCTTACAAATGAGATTCCAAGTAAAAGCTAAGAACCAAGGACTGTAACCAATTCCTATATGCTCTCCTCAGAGCTCTAAACCAAGGCAATCCAAAATATACCTTGCTCCAACTTCTTGATCACACTCACCATGGATTTTTTATTTTTTAGCTATTTATTTAGTATTTTTGTGAATTTCTGATTTTGGATACTACACTGATTTTTAGGTATCTAAAAGCTTGTATAAGCTTTATATGGAGCTTATATGACTTACTCAGTCCATACTAATCACTGCTAACACCATTTCATTATATTGAGATTTTTGAAAATAAGGAAATTTTGCATAAACTGATATAAGGCTTGAAACTGAAATTAATTGCTTACAAAAGTTTTATTTCAACTTGAAAACATAAATTACAAAGCTTGAAGCTTAAACAAACACTGAATTTTAACAGTTAAACTAAAACGACATTAAAATTGAAAATTACACTAGATATATAATTACATTGGTTCCACCTTCTATTTATTGACTTCAAATATCTTCTTGTCGACCTCTGAAGATATCCCACCACATCTAGACCATTGAATTAAGCCAGATCATTGATTTGCCATTTGTCACTATTTTGGCGCCAAAATTCCAACGAGCAGGTTATTAGCATTAATTGGCTTTGGTTTGGTGTGGAGGTGGAAGGAGACAGCTGGGAGGTGATGTGGAGGTGAAAAGGTGGAAAACCAGTGGTTAAAAACCACTGGTATTGGTGAAACAGGGGTGAGGGAGGAAGGTGAATAGTGTAGGCGGTATTTATTTGATTTAAAAAGTTGGGCCGGGTCAAGTGTTTGGGTTGGATTTGGGCTAATAGTAATAAAGGGTCCGTTTGGTTTGGTTTAACAATAAGGACCATCCATGTAATTCTCTTGAAAGTTAAGGGGCTGATCTAGCAACATTTCCAAAGTTGTAATAAGGACTAAACCTGCCAAGTAATAATAGAACAAGGACCTTTGTTATTAATTTCCATTTTTACAAGTCCAGGGACCAAAACTGTCAATTTTAAAACTTGAGGGACCAATATTGTAATTTCTCAAAAAGTTTATCATAAGGACCATTTTTGTCATTTATTAATAGTACAAGGTTAAAACTTGATAATTTTCATTTTTTAAATTAACCAAGGACTATTTTTGACATTTTTCCAAAGTTCAGGGACTAAAGTTGTCAATTTGTGATTTTTGAACTTTAAAGGGTTTGTTTTGACAACTTTTGAATCTCAAGGACCTAAAATGATATTTTGCAAGTTTTTGAATTACCAGGGACTGATTTTGACAACTTTTGTAACTTGGGGGACTAAAACTGCCAATAATGCAAACTTGATACGTTTTTCACCAGATTTTGATGTTTTTGCATTTAAAACATATAAAACACTTGTTTGTGATATTTTTATCATTTTGATGTGTTTCTGAGTGTTTTCAGATGTTTTTGGCATTCTAACAGTATAAAAATGATGAGTATTTAGACACTCATCAATCCCCCACACTAAGGTGGTACACACGGGTGAAAACCCATGTTTAGCTAATAGAACCACAAAATTTTGATCCCGGCAATGGAACCACAAAATTTTGATCCGCGCAAAACCGTCAAGTCTAATAGACTTAAAACAGCTTAAACACAAATACAATTTAGATCAGAGGAATATAGGGAATTCCTGGGTCGTTAAGTCCCACGGAGGATGAATTGGTGTTTAAACAACTCAGATGATAGAATGATCACTAATGATAGTGATCAGTAAGGATTTCGATGGATAATTACCTAAAGAAAAGATTTACAAATTAAAGCGACTTAAATGCAAATTAAAAGAAATAAAAGATAAAATCTATTAAATAAACGCTATCACTATTTTTAAAGGCGATGAACGTTTAAAATCTACAACTTAAAACTTACGTTTAAAATAAAATTACGTCTACGTACAGAATAAAACGTGAGTTCTAAGAAATAAAGATCCTAAAAGTATGAAAAATACATTTTTACAATCCTAATGATAAAAGAAAATTATTAGAAAAATAAAATTATTTTTACAACTATTTATTTAATTATTATTATTTAAAAACTATTTATTAAGTATTTAAATTGCACTAAAATACAAGAAAATACAAAATTAACCTAGAAAAATGAAATTATAACTTGGAAAAATCTAAAATATGATAAAACTTATTTTAAAACTGAAAATATATTTTTTAGACTTATTATGTATTTATTATTAATTTAAAACTATTTAAAACTAATAAAAATGCTAAAAAATACTTTTTAAACTAAGAAAATTATGGAAAAATACTTTTTATTGCTTTTATATTTATCTTAACCTAAGAAAATTGAAAAATCATTTTTTTGGACTTTTTATAATTTATTTGTATTAAAAGCTATTTAAAAATGCCTAAAAACTGTTTTTAATTAAGAAAAATAGCAAACAGTTATGAAAAATTATGAAAATTTCAGGAAAAGTCTATTTTAATATCCTGAATCTAGGAAAAATAGAAAAACATAGGCTTATGTGGAGAAATAAGCAACTGCAGTTGTAACTGCTTAATAATAAGCACTTGAAAAAGCCAAATAACAACCAAAAGCTACCAAACTTACACAGAAGCTATATTAAGCTAAAAGAACTCTATTGCAACCAAAAACAACAAACCATGATCTCTGGATTACTAGTTAACACAGATTTTATGTTTGAGCTTGATTATGAAAACAGAAAATGGTATACTACTTTAAGCTATTGCACAGGTCACTCAATAAGCTAAAACTGAAAAACAATTATTAGAACTTGTTTAAGACCTGGTTGACTACCTATAAACCAAAGATGATGGCCAGACAAGCTAACATGAGCTTGTGAGATGCTTTTTCAAAACCTGAGAATTCACTGAGTAAAACTCAGTGAATGCTGAGTTTTATGGGACAAACTTATAAGCTCTTGCAGGCTTATCAAATAAGCTCCAAATGGAAATTTTTAACTTGGAACCTAAAGAGTACCAGGTTAACTGTCCAAAGAAACAAAAATCACAGGATTTGACCAATTATTAAGCTCTGTGTGAGCTTTTGAAAGTGGATGTAAAAACTGTGCACAGGGCACATTTGACTTTTCTAAAAATTGAATAGTTTGACTAAACTGAATTTTAACTTGATTCTATGAACTGATTATGATATATTAAGGTGTAATAAAGTTATTTTAAGCTATGTTAACTACTTTTGAGCTAATATGATGATTCTTTCAAATCAAAATCCCAACAGTGGACTGATTCAAGACCAAAAAGAAAGATTTTGACTTTTAGGCTAATAAGAACTTGTTTTAATGACTTGTATGAGTTATTAAGAACTAGTATAACATGTATCAACCAAGAACAAGGTCTGCAACAACCTGTTACACAGAGAAATACACAAATCCAAACACTACTTTCAGAAACTTATTTTGAGCTTTTCAAAGTATTTCACTGATATAGACCAAGTTATTGATTACAGATCTTATAATATTGATTAATAGGACTAATGAAACACTAAATAACAATACTAAAAACATAAAACCAAAATTTGAAGATTATGTTATTATAACTGTGAAAATAAAGTTTTTAACAACTACTAGTTTGAATAAGCAAACAACTGATTTAAAGACTGAATAATACTCAATTATAACTACTGAACATGGAAACAAAACAATACAAGCTAATTAACAACTTAACAGTGAAAATGCCAAATTGAAACAAAAGCTTACAAATGAGATTCCAAGTAAAAGCTAAGAACCAAGGACTGTAACCAATTCCTATATGCTCTCCTCAGAGCTCTAAACCAAGGCAATCCAAAATATACCTTGCTCCAACTTCTTGATCACACTCACCATGGATTTTTTATTTTTTAGCTATTTATTTAGTATTTTTGTGAATTTCTGATTTTGGATACTACACTGATTTTTAGGTATCTAAAAGCTTGTATAAGCTTTATATGGAGCTTATATGACTTACTCAGTCCATACTAATCACTGCTAACACCATTTCATTATATTGAGATTTTTGAAAATAAGGAAATTTTGCATAAACTGATATAAGGCTTGAAACTGAAATTAATTGCTTACAAAAGTTTTATTTCAACTTGAAAACATAAATTACAAAGCTTGAAGCTTAAACAAACACTGAATTTTAACAGTTAAACTAAAACGACATTAAAATTGAAAATTACACTAGATATATAATTACATTGGTTCCACCTTCTATTTATTGACTTCAAATATCTTCTTGTCGACCTCTGAAGATATCCCACCACATCTAGACCATTGAATTAAGCCAGATCATTGATTTGCCATTTGTCACTATTTTGGCGCCAAAATTCCAACGAGCAGGTTATTAGCATTAATTGGCTTTGGTTTGGTGTGGAGGTGGAAGGAGACAGCTGGGAGGTGATGTGGAGGTGAAAAGGTGGAAAACCAGTGGTTAAAAACCACTGGTATTGGTGAAACAGGGGTGAGGGAGGAAGGTGAATAGTGTAGGCGGTATTTATTTGATTTAAAAAGTTGGGCCGGGTCAAGTGTTTGGGTTGGATTTGGGCTAATAGTAATAAAGGGTCCGTTTGGTTTGGTTTAACAATAAGGACCATCCATGTAATTCTCTTGAAAGTTAAGGGGCTGATCTAGCAACATTTCCAAAGTTGTAATAAGGACTAAACCTGCCAAGTAATAATAGAACAAGGACCTTTGTTATTAATTTCCATTTTTACAAGTCCAGGGACCAAAACTGTCAATTTTAAAACTTGAGGGACCAATATTGTAATTTCTCAAAAAGTTTATCATAAGGACCATTTTTGTCATTTATTAATAGTACAAGGTTAAAACTTGATAATTTTCATTTTTTAAATTAACCAAGGACTATTTTTGACATTTTTCCAAAGTTCAGGGACTAAAGTTGTTAATTTGTGATTTTTGAACTTTAAAGGGTTTGTTTTGACAAATTTTGAATCTCAAGGACCTAAAATGATATTTTGCAAGTTTTTGAATTACCAGGGACTGATTTTGACAACTTTTGTAACTTGGGGGACTAAAACTGCCAATAATGCAAACTTGATACGTTTTTCACCAGATTTTGATGTTTTTGCATTTAAAACATATAAAACACTTGTTTGTGATATTTTTATCATTTTGATGTGTTTCTGAGTGTTTTCAGATGTTTTTGGCATTCTAACAGTATAAAAATGATGAGTATTTAGACACTCATCAATCCCCCACACTAAGGTGGTACACACGGGTGAAAACCCATGTTTAGCTAATAGAACCACAAAATTTTGATCCCGGCAATGGAACCACAAAATTTTGATCCGCGCAAAACCGTCAAGTCTAATAGACTTAAAACAGCTTAAACACAAATACAATTTAGATCAGAGGAATATAGGGAATTCCTGGGTCGTTAAGTCCCACGGAGGATGAATTGGTGTTTAAACAACTCAGATGATAGAATGATCACTAATGATAGTGATCAGTAAGGATTTCGATGGATAATTACCTAAAGAAAAGATTTACAAATTAAAGCGACTTAAATGCAAATTAAAAGAAATAAAAGATAAAATCTATTAAATAAACGCTATCACTATTTTTAAAGGCGATGAACGTTTAAAATCTACAACTTAAAACTTATGTTTAAAATAAAATTACGTCTACGTACAGAATAAAACGTGAGTTCTAAGAAATAAAGATCCTAAAAATATGAAAAATACACTTTTACAATCCTAATGATAAAAGAAAATTATTAGAAAAATAAAATTATTTTTACAACTATTTATTTAATTATTATTATTTAAAAACTATTTATTAAGTATTTAAATTGCACTAAAATACAAGAAAATACAAAATTAACCTAGAAAAATGAAATTATAACTTGGAAAAATCTAAAATATGATAAAACTTATTTTAAAACTGAAAATATATTTTTTAGACTTATTATGTATTTATTATTAATTTAAAACTATTTAAAACTAATAAAAATGCTAAAAAATACTTTTTAAACTAAGAAAATTATGGAAAAATACTTTTTATTGCTTTTATATTTATCTTAACCTAAGAAAATTGAAAAATCATTTTTTTGGACTTTTTATAATTTATTTGTATTAAAAGCTATTTAAAAATGCCTAAAAACTGTTTTTAATTAAGAAAAATAGCAAACAGTTATGAAAAATTATGAAAATTTCAGAAAAAGTCTATTTTAATATCCTGAATCTAGGAAAAATAGAAAAACATAGGCTTATGTGGAGAAATAAGCAACTGCAGTTGTAACTGCTTAATAATAAGCACTTGAAAAAGCCAAATAACAACCAAAAGCTACCAAACTTACACAGAAGCTATATTAAGCTAAAAGAACTCTATTGCAACCAAAAACAACAAACCATGATCTCTGGATTACTAGTTAACACAGATTTTATGTTTGAGCTTGATTATGAAAACAGAAAATGGTATACTACTTTAAGCTATTGCACAGGTCACTCAATAAGCTAAAACTGAAAAACAATTATTAGAACTTGTTTAAGACCTGGTTGACTACCTATAAACCAAAGATGATGGCCAGACAAGCTAACATGAGCTTGTGAGATGCTTTTTCAAAACCTGAGAATTCACTGAGTAAAACTCAGTGAATGCTGAGTTTTATGGGACAAACTTATAAGCTCTTGCAGGCTTATCAAATAAGCTCCAAATGGAAATTTTTAACTTGGAACCTAAAGAGTACCAGGTTAACTGTCCAAAGAAACAAAAATCACAGGATTTGACCAATTATTAAGCTCTGTGTGAGCTTTTGAAAGTGGATGTAAAAACTGTGCACAGGGCACATTTGACTTTTCTAAAAATTGAATAGTTTGACTAAACTGAATTTTAACTTGATTCTATGAACTGATTATGATATATTAAGGTGTAATAAAGTTATTTTAAGCTATGTTAACTACTTTTGAGCTAATATGATGATTCTTTCAAATCAAAATCCCAACAGTGGACTGATTCAAGACCAAAAAGAAAGATTTTGACTTTTAGGCTAATAAGAACTTGTTTTAATGACTTGTATGAGTTATTAAGAACTAGTATAACATGTATCAACCAAGAACAAGGTCTGCAACAACCTGTTACACAGAGAAATACACAAATCCAAACACTACTTTCAGAAACTTATTTTGAGCTTTTCAAAGTATTTCACTGATATAGACCAAGTTATTGATTACAGATCTTATAATATTGATTAATAGGACTAATGAAACACTAAATAACAATACTAAAAACATAAAACCAAAATTTGAAGATTATGTTATTATAACTGTGAAAATAAAGTTTTTAACAACTACTAGTTTGAATAAGCAAACAACTGATTTAAAGACTGAATAATACTCAATTATAACTACTGAACATGGAAACAAAACAATACAAGCTAATTAACAACTTAACAGTGAAAATGCCAAATTGAAACAAAAGCTTACAAATGAGATTCCAAGTAAAAGCTAAGAACCAAGGACTGTAACCAATTCCTATATGCTCTCCTCAGAGCTCTAAACCAAGGCAATCCAAAATATACCTTGCTCCAACTTCTTGATCACACTCACCATGGATTTTTTATTTTTTAGCTATTTATTTAGTATTTTTGTGAATTTCTGATTTTGGATACTACACTGATTTTTAGGTATCTAAAAGCTTGTATAAGCTTTATATGGAGCTTATATGACTTACTCAGTCCATACTAATCACTGCTAACACCATTTCATTATATTGAGATTTTTGAAAATAAGGAAATTTTGCATAAACTGATATAAGGCTTGAAACTGAAATTAATTGCTTACAAAAGTTTTATTTCAACTTGAAAACATAAATTACAAAGCTTGAAGCTTAAACAAACACTGAATTTTAACAGTTAAACTAAAACGACATTAAAATTGAAAATTACACTAGATATATAATTACATTGGTTCCACCTTCTATTTATTGACTTCAAATATCTTCTTGTCGACCTCTGAAGATATCCCACCACATCTAGACCATTGAATTAAGCCAGATCATTGATTTGCCATTTGTCACTATTTTGGCGCCAAAATTCCAACGAGCAGGTTATTAGCATTAATTGGCTTTGGTTTGGTGTGGAGGTGGAAGGAGACAGCTGGGAGGTGATGTGGAGGTGAAAAGGTGGAAAACCAGTGGTTAAAAACCACTGGTATTGGTGAAACAGGGGTGAGGGAGGAAGGTGAATAGTGTAGGCGGTATTTATTTGATTTAAAAAGTTGGGCCGGGTCAAGTGTTTGGGTTGGATTTGGGCTAATAGTAATAAAGGGTCCGTTTGGTTTGGTTTAACAATAAGGACCATCCATGTAATTCTCTTGAAAGTTAAGGGGCTGATCTAGCAACATTTCCAAAGTTGTAATAAGGACTAAACCTGCCAAGTAATAATAGAACAAGGACCTTTGTTATTAATTTCCATTTTTACAAGTCCAGGGACCAAAACTGTCAATTTTAAAACTTGAGGGACCAATATTGTAATTTCTCAAAAAGTTTATCATAAGGACCATTTTTGTCATTTATTAATAGTACAAGGTTAAAACTTGATAATTTTCATTTTTTAAATTAACCAAGGACTATTTTTGACATTTTTCCAAAGTTCAGGGACTAAAGTTGTCAATTTGTGATTTTTGAACTTTAAAGGGTTTGTTTTGACAACTTTTGAATCTCAAGGACCTAAAATGATATTTTGCAAGTTTTTGAATTACCAGGGACTGATTTTGACAACTTTTGTAACTTGGGGGACTAAAACTGCCAATAATGCAAACTTGATACGTTTTTCACCAGATTTTGATGTTTTTGCATTTAAAACATATAAAACACTTGTTTGTGATATTTTTATCATTTTGATGTGTTTCTGAGTGTTTTCAGATGTTTTTGGCATTCTAACAGTATAAAAATGATGAGTATTTAGACACTCATCAATCCCCCACACTAAGATATTGCTAGTCCCTAGCAATGATTTGAGAAAACTTAATGGATTTTAAACTCTTTACCAAAAGCCATTACTTCTGGAGTAGCCAAATGTTTCAGTTCAAGTAAGAACCATGGTACACCGATAACCATGTGATTTTGAGCAAACCACCAGCTTTCAACGGATTTGGTTTGTCTTTACCAGAAGCCGTACCCTTCTGGACTAGCCAACTCTTAGATAAATTATCAATATTATCTTTGGTGAGCCGATTACCAATTATGGATTTTCCACTGCCTTTACCACAAGCCATAAACTTGCGGGCTAGCCAACTTTTCACTAGTTTAAAGATATGGTGAGTTGAACACCATACAATTTTAGGCAAATTGCAAGCCATAAACGGATTTGAGATATCTTTACCAAGAGCCGTTTGCTCCTGGATTAGCCAATCCTTATGTGGGTTAGACATGGCGGACTGATTACCATTTGCTGAGTAAGTGAAAAACACTTACTCCAAAAAAAAAATTTTGGCCAAAAACGGGGGAATTGGGTGAAATAATTACATGATGAAATTCGTGAGAATTCCCCCCCACACTTAGAAATGAATATTGCCCTCAATATTCAAAGTACCGGCGGTTATGCCGAAACAAAGAACATAAAAGGGAAATACTACGGCCATTATTTTGTTTTTGATATATACACATTTATTTATTTATTTATTTATTTTTTATTATTTTTTTTTTAATAGATTGAGAATATACAACAGTGTGGGTAGACTCCCCCACACTAGGGTGATAGAAAGGGGATAAGAAGACAGAATTATGGGTGAAAACCCATATGGTGCGTGCTAATGTTTTTGATTACCGAGTCACTAGCTTGACTCGATCCCCGCATTCATTGGTTCATGGGGAATGTTTGTAGATCCGGGACAACCACAGATGGAATGTCCTCTCCAAAGTAATGCTTTAATCGATGACCATTTACTTTAAAATTAGGACCATCAGGCTGAGATAACTCAATGGTGCCATAAGGATAAACCTTAGCGATAGTAAATGGACCAGACCAGCGGGACTTAAGCTTTCCCGAGAAAATCTTTAATCTAGAGTTGAAAAGAAGGACTCGATCACCAACGTTGAAAACGCGGTTCTTGATTTTAGAGTCATGAATCTTCTTTGTCTTTTGTTTGTAGATCAAAGAGTTCTCATAAGCTTGATCACGAAGTTCATTTAGTTCATTCATTTGAACTTTTCTGTGATCACCGGCTGTCTGTATATCGAAGTTTGCATGTTTTAAGGCCCAGTAAGCCTTGTGCTCTAGTTCAATCGGAAGATGACATGCTTTTCCGTACACTAGCTTGTATGGAGTACACCCAATTGGTGTTTTGTAAGCTGTACGAAAAGCCCAGAGTGCGTCATCGAGTTTATCCGACCAGGATGCACGATTTTCACCTACTGTCCTTTCAAGTATTCTTTTAATACCACGATTTGAAACTTCCACCTGCCCACTTGTTTGGGGGTGGTATGCAGTAGATAGACGGTGGGTAACACCATACTTTTGCATGACACGATCAAATTGGTCATTACAAAAATGTGTACCACGATCACTGATTATTGCACGAGGAGTTCCAAATCTGGCAAAGAGAGCTTTCAAAAATTTCACAACTACTCAGGCATCATTTGTAGGTAAAGCTTTTGCTTCAACCCATTTCGACAAATAATCAACAGCCACGAGTATGTACTTGTTACCACGAGACGAAGGAAATGGCCCCATAAAATCAATACCCCAGATGTCAAATATCTCACAAACTTGAATGGCATTTTGTGGCATTTCATTCCTTTGAGATATGTTTCCATGACGCTGACAAGCGTCACAAGTTTTGACATAATCGTGGGCATCTTTATAGATTGTGGGCCAATAGAACCCGGAATCAAACACCTTTTTGGCGGTGTAGTTTGGACTATGATGGCCCCCGGTGGGTCCAGCATGACAAGCTTTGAGAATGTCAAGAGCTTCTTGTCCATAAACACACCGTCGGATGACTTGATCCGCACAGATTTTGAACAAGAAAGGGTCGTCCCAGAAATAGTGTTTAACATCCTTGAAGAATTTATTCTTCTGCTGGGTAGACATCCCTTTCACAATGAAGTTACCCGCATGGTAATTTGCAAAGTCAGCAAACCATGGGGTAGAAGAGTTTCCACGAAAAGAAACCGCATTGAGTGTCTCGAGAGGAAATGTTTCATTAATATCCTTTTTCTCGAAAACATCTTGATGAGGGTTTTCTAATCTGGACAGATGATCTGCAGCCAAGTTCTCGGCTCCTTTTTTATCACGTATGATGATATCAAATTCTTGAAGGAGGAGAACCCAACGGAGTAATCTCGGCTTTGCATCTTGTTTTGCAAAGAGGTATTTAAGAGCCGAATGATCCGTATATACTACACATTTTGTCAAGATTAAGTACGGCCGAAACTTCTCAAATGCATACACCACGGCTAATAGCTCTTTTTCTGTGGTGGTGTAATGAGTTTGAGCTTCCGTCATAGTCTTACTTGCGTAGTGAATAGGCTGAAAATGCTTATTTCTTCGTTGCCCTAAGACTGCGCCGATAGCAAAATCACTTGCATCGCACATAAGCTCAAAAGGTAAATCCCAGTCGGGAGCAACGAGAATGGGTGCTTCAGTAAGCTTTTTCTTCAATGTTTCAAAAGCTACGATGCACTCGGGTGAAAAGATAAAAGGAGCATCCTTTTCAAGTAGATGGGTCATTGGCCGGGCGATTTTGGAAAAATCTTGAATGAATCTACGATAGAAACCGGCATGACCTAAAAAACTCCTAATACCTTTGACGGTAGTAGGATGAGGTAATTTAGCAATAACATCGACTTTTGCTCTATCTACCTCAATCCCGTTCTTTGAAATTTTATGGCCAAGGACTATGCCTTCTTTGACCATAAAGTGACTTTTCTCCCAATTTAGACATAGATTGGTGTCTTCACACCTTTGAAGCATTTTATCTAAATGGGAGAGACATGATTGAAAAGAATCCCCAATGACCGAGAAATCATCCATAAACACCTCCATTGTTTCCCCGATCATGTCGTGGAAAATGGCCATCATACATCGTTGGAACGTGCCAGGAGCATTACATAGGCCAAAAGGCATACGTCTATAGGCAAAAGTTCCATATGGGCAGGTGAATGTGGTTTTATCTTGATCCTTTGGATCAATGGGAATCTGAAAGTACCCCGAGAAACCATCAAGGAAACAATAGTATTCATTCCCTGCTAATCTCTCAAGCATTTGGTCCATAAAGGGCAGAGGAAAATGGTCTTTACGAGTGGCGTCATTCAACTTACGATAGTCAATGCAAACACGCCATCCCGTAACCAGACGAGTTGGAATTAACTCGTTATCTTCATTTGTGACAACAGTTATGCCACCCTTTTTCGGAACACAATGAATTGGGCTAACCCAAGGACTATCTGAGATCGGGTAAATCAATCCTGCATCAAGAAGTTTGATAACCTCTTGTTTGATAACATCATGGATTTTTGGATTTACTCTTCTCTGATGTTGAACTGCTGGCTTAAAGTCATCCTCCATCAAGATTTTATGAGTACAAAACTCAGGGTTTATACCTTTGATGTCGGAGAGTTTCCAAGCAATTGCTTGCTTGTGTGACTTCAAGATTTTAATGAGAGCAGCTTTTTCATCTTTACTCAAATCTCTAGCAATAATGACTGGTAATTTATCATCACCTTCAAGCAATGCATACTCGAGATGAGGTGGTAAGTCCTTAAGCTCAACCTCAGGAAATTCTTCAGTTTTCTCAACTGACTTGACTTCCTTGTTATGAAGTTTGATGGAAGGGAGAGGAGAAGAAATGTCATGATTTAACAATTTCTCAAGAAAATCTCCCTCCAGATTAATCTCATTTTGATTAATCTCACCAGGAATTGAATCACTAAAGTGAGGGGCTGATGATGGATCATCATTAAGCAACTTCTCAATGAGAAGTATGTCTCCCTCAATGTCAATTGGAGCGTGATCAATTTCCCATGGTACAGAATCACTGGATAAGTATGCTTCAATCTCTTCTAAGATGAAGTCACTTTCCTCAAATGGGGTGAGAGAAGGAGTAGAATTGGCGATGATGGGTTGAGATGAATGAGTGAGATTATCACTCGAAGAATTATGATCATAACCAAGAACTTCTTGCGAGTACTCTTCAGAAGCAACATCAATGATATCTATTCGGTTAACCGATTCAGAATCATAATTTGCAGAGTACCTCGAAGTCTGATCAAGGTTAAAAGTGACAGCTTCATTACCAACACGTAATGTGATTTCTTGCTCAAATACATCTATGAGAGCACGGCCCGTTCTCAGGAATCCTCGACCAACAATGAGAGGAACCCGATGATCAGCATCAAAATCAACAACCACGAAGTCAGCTGGAAAATGGAACTTTCCTACTTTCACAAATACGTCCTCGGCAATGCCAAGAGGACGGGATATTGTACGATCAGCAAGCTCGAGAGTCATGCATGTAGGAGTAAGTTCCGGAAGAGAAAGTTTCTTCCAAACTGAATAAGGCATCAGATTGATGCTTGCACCAAGATCTGCTAGGGCAAAGCATTCAACCATTCCTGGGAATACACAAGGTAAGAGAAATTTCCCAGGATCTCCAAGCTTTTCAGGAAGCTTCTTCAGAATAACTGCAGAGCAGTTCTCGTTAAGAGGAGTCTTAGCCATTTCAAACAGCTTTTCCTTATTGCTTAACATGTGTTTGAGAGTTGATGCAAACTTAGGCATCAGCATGATAGCATCCGCAAAGCTTATGTCAAAATGTAATTCTTGGAAAATTTGGAAAAATTTGTCCATTTGATGACTAGCTTTTTCACGGAGCTTTTGCTCATTCAAACGTGATGGATATGGAATAGAAGATTTGGATTTGATATTTTCAACGGGAGCTACAGGTGGTTCAAAAACAACTCCTGGATTAGACTTGGGTTTCTGGACAACTTGAGGATGGACTACCAAAGGTGGGACTTGTGCGGTATTACTTGGACTTGAATAATGCACTTTGTCCGTTGTTTCCTTGGTAACTTGACTCATTGCCACAGGAGGAGGGGGCATTGGAGTCGTAGGTCCATTGTGTGTCCTCGGTTCACTTTCCACTACCTTTGGAGGAGAAGAAGAAGAAGAGGTAGTAGGAATAGCGGGTCCATTGTATGAAACACCACTTCTGGTCGTGATCGCCTTAGCATCGCCCCTCGGGTTAGCGATCGTGTTGCTCGGTAAAGTACCTGAGCCCGAGGGTCGATCATTTAAAGACTTCTTGAGATCAGCGATCTGACTGACCAACAATCTGTTCATCTCATCTTGGGACTTCATAAACTGCTTCAGTAACTCATCAGATGATGGTCCTGGAGGAGTAATGATGGGAGGTGGATTAGGAGGGAAATTTTGAGGTCTGATGTTTTGATTATGACCTTGTTGTTGAAAATTCCCTTGATTAGGATTCACATTCCCATGAAATTGATTCCCACGATTGAAATTGTTTTGATGAAGGTTCCCTTGTTGTTGGAAACCTTGATTGGGTCCATGATAGAAATTACCTTGGTTTTGATAACCTTGGTTCATTCTAGGTTGATTCTGATTCCGGTTAGGATTCTGGTTAAAACCGGGTGGTGCCTGATAATTGCTAGCACGGTAGTTTGGTTCATTCTGAGGACGGTATTGATTACCTCCTTGATTTGAAGTACCGGCTATAGCATTTGCTTCAAACGGACTACCATCAGTGGCAGTACAGTTGTAGTATGCATGAGGACCACCACAAGTGACACAAACTTCAACTTTCTTCACTTCACCATGTGATGGTGTTTGAGTGAATGTGACTTTCTTTTGGTTAGCAAGAACCAAAGCCTGAACAGCATCTGTGAGTTTATCAATCTTAGCATCGGTGCTAGATGTACTCACAGGAGATGAAGTAGAAGGTCCGGCATTAGACTGATTCTGATATGTCTTAGTGCGGAAAGAACGGACCTGGGACTTGTTTTCAATGATTTGTAAGGCTTCTTTGGTGGTTTTGCTAAGGAAATTTCCTCCCGCGGAGGCATTCAGAGAGTCTTGGTCAGCTGGTCTCAGACCATTATAGAAAGTATCCATTTGCATTAACTCGGTAAAACCGTGATGCGGACACTTGCGAAGCAACTCTTTGTAACGATCCCATGCC
The DNA here is from genome assembly GCA_019973895.1 of Chrysanthemum seticuspe. NCBI lineage: Eukaryota > Viridiplantae > Streptophyta > Magnoliopsida > Asterales > Asteraceae > Chrysanthemum > Chrysanthemum seticuspe. The sequence continues at coordinate 80,214,580 of BPTQ01000009.1, read as the reverse complement.
TCCCCGAATGATTCATCAAATCTCTGAGAAAATTTCATTATCTCATTCTTAAGACTTGTAGTTCGGGATGGAGGATAGAACTCGTTAACGAATTTGGTGACAAGATCTTCCCATGTATCTATAGAACGAGGGGGTTGTTTCTCAAGCCAATTCCGGGCTTGTCCCTCTAGAGAAAATGGGAACAGAAGAAGCTTGATAGCTTCGGATGGGACATTCTTGTACTTGATGGTAGATGCAATCTTGTTAAACCATCGAATGTGTGCATGAGGATCATCCCGCTCAAAACCATAGAATTGGCTTTGGGTTACTAGATTGAGCAACCCGGTTTTGAGCTCGAAGGTATCAGCCACAATGGCTGGGACAACAATGGCATCTCCGTAACCCTCGATGGGTGCTTGGAGAAGCTCATTCATGGGTTTGTCTTCTGCCATTTCGACAGGAGGTGGTGGTGGTAGACGTTCCTCAGTCACGGCTGAAGGAGCTGAACGTCCTCTACGTCTGCGAGGAATGTTTCCAAGTTCTGAAAGTGGACTTGTAGAACTGGAAGAACGAGTGCGCATGCACTATGTATAAAAACCAATTTTCAAAACAAATGAGGCAAAACACAAGTGAACTTAACCAATAATCACAAATGAAATGGCTTCTTTAAGAAAGGTACACCAAATCACAAGTGACACAAAGGCAAGTTTTAAATCTGATGTTCGGGAACTTATTAATGGTCGCACCCCCAGTTAGGTAGTGCACTGCCTTGATTTGCGGTGGTTGATTTTTATGTATATTTTAAGTACCAGTGAAAAGACGTAGGTATGATTTGTGCAAATGGGTTTAAAAACTTTTGACAATATTTTTGGTATCGTCCCGTTTAACCAAATCGTATCTCTTTAAGAATCACCTTAAAAGAAACACAAACTAGAAAACGTTACGATTTTTTTGTTGTTTTATATTGTTTTTGGGTTTTTAACACTTTAGGAAAAGTGTTAATGAACTTTTTGATTTATATTAACTTTACAAAAAAAACTGTTTACAAACGGTGGTATATGTGCAAGTACGGGTCTGATAATGCTAGAAACACGCTTACAGCCTCCCCGGCAGCGGCGCCAAAATTTGATCTGTGGTGAACAGTCAAGTCAAATAGACTTAAAACAGCTTAAACACAAATACAATTTAGATCAGAGGAATATAGGGAATTCCTGGGTCGTTAAGTCCCACGGAGGATGAATTGGTGTTTAAACAACTCAGATGATAGAATGATCACTAATGATAGTGATCAGTAAGGATTTCGATGGATAATTACCTAAAGAAAAGATTTACAAATTAAAGCGACTTAAATGCAAATTAAAAGAAATAAAAGATAAAATCTATTAAATAAACGCTATCACTATTTTTAAAGGCGATGAACGTTTAAAATCTACAACTTAAAACTTACGTTTAAAATAAAATTACGTCTACGTACAGAATAAAACGTGAGTTCTAAGAAATAAAGATCCTAAAAATATGAAAAATACATTTTTACAATCCTAATGATAAAAGAAAATTATTAGAAAAATAAAATTATTTTTACAACTATTTATTTAATTATTATTATTTAAAAACTATTTATTAAGTATTTAAATTGCACTAAAATACAAGAAAATACAAAATTAACCTAGAAAAATGAAATTATAACTTGGAAAAATCTAAAATATGATAAAACTTATTTTAAAACTGAAAATATATTTTTTAGACTTATTATGTATTTATTATTAATTTAAAACTATTTAAAACTAATAAAAATGCTAAAAAATACTTTTTAAACTAAGAAAATTATGGAAAAATACTTTTTATTGCTTTTATATTTATCTTAACCTAAGAAAATTGAAAAATCATTTTTTTGGACTTTTTATAATTTATTTGTATTAAAAGCTATTTAAAAATGCCTAAAAACTGTTTTTAATTAAGAAAAATAGCAAACAGTTATGAAAAATTATGAAAATTTCAGGAAAAGTCTATTTTAATATCCTGAATCTAGGAAAAATAGAAAAACATAGGCTTATGTGGAGAAATAAGCAACTGCAGTTGTAACTGCTTAATAATAAGCACTTGAAAAAGCCAAATAACAACCAAAAGCTACCAAACTTACACAGAAGCTATATTAAGCTAAAAGAACTCTATTGCAACCAAAAACAACAAACCATGATCTCTGGATTACTAGTTAACACAGATTTTATGTTTGAGCTTGATTATGAAAACAGAAAATGGTATACTACTTTAAGCTATTGCACAGGTCACTCAATAAGCTAAAACTGAAAAACAATTATTAGAACTTGTTTAAGACCTGGTTGACTACCTATAAACCAAAGATGATGGCCAGACAAGCTAACATGAGCTTGTGAGATGCTTTTTCAAAACCTGAGAATTCACTGAGTAAAACTCAGTGAATGCTGAGTTTTATGGGACAAACTTATAAGCTCTTGCAGGCTTATCAAATAAGCTCCAAATGGAAATTTTTAACTTGGAACCTAAAGAGTACCAGGTTAACTGTCCAAAGAAACAAAAATCACAGGATTTGACCAATTATTAAGCTCTGTGTGAGCTTTTGAAAGTGGATGTAAAAACTGTGCACAGGGCACATTTGACTTTTCTAAAAATTGAATAGTTTGACTAAACTGAATTTTAACTTGATTCTATGAACTGATTATGATATATTAAGGTGTAATAAAGTTATTTTAAGCTATGTTAACTACTTTTGAGCTAATATGATGATTCTTTCAAATCAAAATCCCAACAGTGGACTGATTCAAGACCAAAAAGAAAGATTTTGACTTTTAGGCTAATAAGAACTTGTTTTAATGACTTGTATGAGTTATTAAGAACTAGTATAACATGTATCAACCAAGAACAAGGTCTGCAACAACCTGTTACACAGAGAAATACACAAATCCAAACACTACTTTCAGAAACTTATTTTGAGCTTTTCAAAGTATTTCACTGATATAGACCAAGTTATTGATTACAGATCTTATAATATTGATTAATAGGACTAATGAAACACTAAATAACAATACTAAAAACATAAAACCAAAATTTGAAGATTATGTTATTATAACTGTGAAAATAAAGTTTTTAACAACTACTAGTTTGAATAAGCAAACAACTGATTTAAAGACTGAATAATACTCAATTATAACTACTGAACATGGAAACAAAACAATACAAGCTAATTAACAACTTAACAGTGAAAATGCCAAATTGAAACAAAAGCTTACAAATGAGATTCCAAGTAAAAGCTAAGAACCAAGGACTGTAACCAATTCCTATATGCTCTCCTCAGAGCTCTAAACCAAGGCAATCCAAAATATACCTTGCTCCAACTTCTTGATCACACTCACCATGGATTTTTTATTTTTTAGCTATTTATTTAGTATTTTTGTGAATTTCTGATTTTGGATACTACACTGATTTTTAGGTATCTAAAAGCTTGTATAAGCTTTATATGGAGCTTATATGACTTACTCAGTCCATACTAATCACTGCTAACACCATTTCATTATATTGAGATTTTTGAAAATAAGGAAATTTTGCATAAACTGATATAAGGCTTGAAACTGAAATTAATTGCTTACAAAAGTTTTATTTCAACTTGAAAACATAAATTACAAAGCTTGAAGCTTAAACAAACACTGAATTTTAACAGTTAAACTAAAACGACATTAAAATTGAAAATTACACTAGATATATAATTACATTGGTTCCACCTTCTATTTATTGACTTCAAATATCTTCTTGTCGACCTCTGAAGATATCCCACCACATCTAGACCATTGAATTAAGCCAGATCATTGATTTGCCATTTGTCACTATTTTGGCGCCAAAATTCCAACGAGCAGGTTATTAGCATTAATTGGCTTTGGTTTGGTGTGGAGGTGGAAGGAGACAGCTGGGAGGTGATGTGGAGGTGAAAAGGTGGAAAACCAGTGGTTAAAAACCACTGGTATTGGTGAAACAGGGGTGAGGGAGGAAGGTGAATAGTGTAGGCGGTATTTATTTGATTTAAAAAGTTGGGCCGGGTCAAGTGTTTGGGTTGGATTTGGGCTAATAGTAATAAAGGGTCCGTTTGGTTTGGTTTAACAATAAGGACCATCCATGTAATTCTCTTGAAAGTTAAGGGGCTGATCTAGCAACATTTCCAAAGTTGTAATAAGGACTAAACCTGCCAAGTAATAATAGAACAAGGACCTTTGTTATTAATTTCCATTTTTACAAGTCCAGGGACCAAAACTGTCAATTTTAAAACTTGAGGGACCAATATTGTAATTTCTCAAAAAGTTTATCATAAGGACCATTTTTGTCATTTATTAATAGTACAAGGTTAAAACTTGATAATTTTCATTTTTTAAATTAACCAAGGACTATTTTTGACATTTTTCCAAAGTTCAGGGACTAAAGTTGTCAATTTGTGATTTTTGAACTTTAAAGGGTTTGTTTTGACAACTTTTGAATCTCAAGGACCTAAAATGATATTTTGCAAGTTTTTGAATTACCAGGGACTGATTTTGACAACTTTTGTAACTTGGGGGACTAAAACTGCCAATAATGCAAACTTGATACGTTTTTCACCAGATTTTGATGTTTTTGCATTTAAAACATATAAAACACTTGTTTGTGATATTTTTATCATTTTGATGTGTTTCTGAGTGTTTTCAGATGTTTTTGGCATTCTAACAGTATAAAAATGATGAGTATTTAGACACTCATCACTAGCAATAACTTAGCATGAGTAACCCACTTAAACTCTCGAAAACACGAACACATATTCAAACCTTGGTCACAGTCATGTAAAATAGCAATGACAATCACCCCATTCAAACCCAATTGCAATATCTTAACCCTACCCATACGACTCCCTCAATACACATAATCAAAGGATCTATCAGACATTAACTAAGTAAGTCATATCATTAACTGAATGTATCTAAGCTATAATCAACAACAATTAATCAGAAACATACAAACCTAGCATCCAAATAATTGATTTAGAAGAGAATCGAGGGGACAAGATCTGCAAAAGGGTTAAGATAAAGATGGTTTAAGTACGAATCTTTTCAAACTGTTAAGATAATCATGATCAGATAACATGAACAACCTACCACACAATCTCCAATATGTAACTCGCTTATAAGAGAGTTGAGAGAGAATATTTTATGCGTGTATTTGACCAAGAAGGGGAAGTGATTTGACCATGACACACAACACGCATACATAGGAAAATAATAGAAGCGAGTTGACACTATTAGTCCCTATACTTTTCAACGCAACTCTCATATAAGGTACACAGTTATAAGGAATGACACTTTTAGTCCTTGTATAAAGCGAAGCAACTCGCATACAGATAAAGTGTAGCTACTCGCATAATATTATACATCAACTCGCATGGTATACCAACACGCATAAAATATCATCACATATCACACCACTCATAAACATACCAGGAATCTCAAATTAACACCACATAGTATGCAACAGCCAACTCACTCAAATAAAGCATGCAGATGATTAATTTAGCAATGTGCACAATCCTCCCCCTCAATCAATGAGACGAGGAAGAGAGTAATCATTGATTGACATAGTATTATGAGATTACTACAGCAAGAGTATGAGAAAAAAAATAAATAAAATAAATAAAATAAAAGGTTATATCAATTCTGACAGGCTAGTATGAGTCCCGAATAGAGGTGATCAGGAGTCAAAGTACGAGGTATATCAATTCTGACAGGCTACCATTCCAGAGTGAGCATTCTTCAGTTCTGATGGGAACCAAGTCATGATGTTCATGAACGAATTGAGCATAATACCTGAAATAGATTGAGGACATTTTGCACTAATAGCACATGTAGTATTGCAAATGGGTGGGTTAATGACAAGAATATTCTCAATTTTTGATGTAATACAGTCAGGTCTTGGAGTATCATTAATGGACATCTCTTTAAGTTCAACATTTTGGAAGATTTTTCCTGTGGGGATCCACCTGAGGCAACTTCTAGGTGAGTAAGTCCGTTTGGTACTTGTAAACTTAAAGATTCTACCAGTAGGAACCCACTTAAAACAACTGCTAACAAAGTTAGATGAGGCTAGATTCCTGTTCTGACCATTGGTCCTTTTGCATTTAAATAGCTTCTTAGTGGATTGGTCTGTCATTTGACTCCTTAAATTCCTGATGTTAGATTTCTGAGTCATCTTCTGGAAATTGTCATTCCTAAGGTTGGAATGAATTAGCGAAGTGACTGGATTCGACAAAACCTTATTATTTTCAACCTGGGGGGCAATCTTAGATTTTGATGCTTTAAATCTTTCTGTCTTAAATGCATTGGGTTGCCTAGTTACAGGGCGTTTAGTGGCATTATGAACAGTTGATTTCTCCAAAGTTGATGGTTTTGTGAGCTTAGTATTCACTCTATTTCCCGTATTTTTCCTAAGCTCATTTCTTAACGCAACGATAGTGAAACTCTTATCCTGAACTTGGTTTTTGAGGGCATCAATTTCAGCCAAAAAGGAATTAGTTTGATCAGTCAACTTGGAATTATTTTCTAATAAGTTCTTTCTTAAGGACTCATTTTCTCTTAATAAGTTGGATACATACAGAGCCAATTCATCATTCCTAGACTTAAGTTCACTGCTAACCTTATGATTAGGATTGCTCATTTCAAAATTGCATTTCTTATGCAGATCTGAGAGTTGTGATTTCAGATTGCATATGGTTGAATCTTTGTCCTGAATCTGGGTTTTTAATTGATTGATTTCAAAAAATTCTCGAAATTCTGGGAATTCCGGAATAATGCAAGAGTTTGTAGCACGAAAACTTTCTTCCTTTTGTTGTATTGCAATTTCCAGGGAAATACAATGTTTTTCAAGAATTGAGTATTTGTTTGAGAGTTTATCATAAACCCCTTTTTCAACCATGTTATTTGTTTCAAATATTTTAGATTCAGACTCAACCAAGACATATTTATCTATATCATTTTCAAAGATAGGTTCAGTTAAGGGTACCTCAATGCATGACACGTGTTCATTTGTTGGTAAGGCATCTGTATTCACATCATGCACAACAGAACTTACTGAAATGCAAGCAGATTCATGCTTTTCGGACTCTGAGCCTTTGTGTTAAGTACAATCAATTTCATCATTCATGTTTGATTTTGAAATTCCGCAGTCAGCATCCGCATCATCTGTTCTTTCAGTTGATCCATTACCCAAAATATCACAACTTTCCTTTAATTTTCCATGACACTCATTCAAATCATTCAAATAACCATTCCTTTGAGCAGCATCCTTAATGTACACTTTCACACTATTCATAAGTTGGGTATATGTGTTGATGAACTCATGAATTTCCATTCCAGTGTGTTTCTTGAATGATATTCCAGTCACGTGTTGATCAAAGTCAGCAGAGTATTCCCCTTTAATAAATGGCTGAAATTGGTTGTAGATAACTTGAAGTGCAGCATTAGAGTCATCAATTGATACTTTCTCATTGGTAAGTTGAAGCTTTAGTTGTTCTAAGTTCAGCAACACAGACTTTGTCATCATAGGTAAGTCTTGGCGGAAGAGAGCACAGCATGTTCAACCCATAGGAGTGGATAACAGTTGTGTGAGGTGCTGATGAAGTAATTGAAAAGGCTCAATGTTGCATTCAGAATGCTTTGCATCATGGGTCATTGACGGGTGCGATTCATTGAAGTTTGATTTAGGATGTGAAGGGTTTTGATCAAAGTTTGTTGATTCAATCAAGGTAGGACATTCAGAGATGCAACCAGCTTCATTGTTCTGTGAGGTATCATATAGTTCAAGAACTTTGGAGATAAAAGGGTCAGTGATGTGAGACATAGTGGGTGAACGAGTATCTAAGCTAGCTGCTTGAACATCCTCAGCAACAGAAGAAACAATAGTTGGAACGATGTTTGCCATGATTGCAAGTTCTACGGGATTTTACAATTCTTTGATTAAACCGGGAAATTGATTCTTTCACAGGATTTTACTAAACCAAAAGAACAACCGTAAGAGTGTATCACGAAGAAGTAACAAGTCTAAATAGACAAGTAGCAAAACACACAACTCGCTTAGTTATCAACTCGCTAAACAACCAACTCGCTCAAGGGGACAACTCGCTTAAGGAATCAATTCGCTAAATAGCCAAGTCGCATTAGCATCAACTCGCAACAATGTCAACACGCTTAATGGAACAAGTCGCTAAATAGCCAACTCGCTTTAGTATCAACTCGCAAGACACACAACTCGCTTAATGAAACAAGTCGCTTTAGAACTCAAGTCGCTTAAGGAAATCAACTCGCTAAATAGCCAAGTCGCATATACTAACTCGCATACAGAAACAAAGCAACTCGCTTTGAAGAAAAACAAGTTCGAGACTCAACTCGCTTCGTCCTATGTTCAAAAATAACCACTTTATCAATCAAAAACAACCAAACCACAATGATTTAAGCCTTCCAATTCAAAACATAAACACATATGATGATCCTAAGCACAAAAGTACAAGCAAAATTCAAACTTTAACACTAGAATCTGTCCAAATGAATCAAACTCTCCTAAACACTTAATACCCTGAAAACCTTATGAAATCCACCAAAACAAGGAGCATGAAAGATGAGTGATCAAACCATGGCTCTTGATACCAATTGTAAGATATAGGATTTCACAAAAACATTAAACCATAATCAAAGTGGGGCGTTCAAGTATGTTTAGAGAGAGAAAGGGAAATGTTCTAGTAAGAGAAAACTTACGGAAGGTTAGATTCCAAATGAACATCCAACCCTCTACCTTGCAAGGTAGAGGGTATTTATAGGTTACATACAAAACGACCTCCTGACGGACTGTGGATCAGGTATACAGTGGGTAAAGCCCCGTCCTTCCTCCACGGTGTTGCACTAGACTAAAACTAAGCTAATAACATACTAACTATAAACATAATAATTGATATGTCTACGAGCTAACTTAAGCTAGATTATACTTGGGGTGACCGATGCTTCAAAATAGAATTTCCAATTCCTAACAAATTTCCTATCCATGAGACGCTTTATTAAGACTAATGGCCCACTCCTATATGTCATGAAAAATTTTAAATTTGGTGCCAAAATTACCCTAACCGATATTTCTCATGTTTTATTACACAAATGAAATTGGACAAGGCAAATAGTCAAGGATAAGCATAGTTTCAAAGTTCCCGTTTTATTTTCCCTCCCTACACTTAAACTGAACATTGTCCCCAGTGTTCCCCGAAAGTATCAAAGTTTTGATAATGGAAGGTAATTAAAGACGAAAGAAACTATTACTCCCCTGATTAGCTCGGTAGGATCCGTGTAAAGTGGTGGTTACATCTTTCTTCAAGAAGAACGTTTGCGTTAAAAGCTCCTTCACATCTTATGTATCTTCTTCTTGGTAAATTAAACCTGCACACTTGAAGAAAACCAACGAAACCTTCGCGTAAAATCAGCGGTAACAATATATATAAGACTCTACTAAACTAGGATATAATGCTTGTGGAATGGATGTTTACAGATTTTCTGGAAAATTAAGACCTTGAAAATTCCAAAAATTTATAAGTAGCTCAGAAAACGAGAAAAAATCATAAGCTGTTTCTGCTCCTCCTGACGCCGTCAGGTTGCGATCCTGACGCCGTCAGGTTATCCTGACAGAAACTGGTCTGCGATTTTCTGGAAAAAATTCTGGAAAATTTACATCTTTAGAATTTGGAAAAATTTCCTACAAAACATCCATTATGACTCGATACAAGCATTTGACTCGAACAAACACACATGTATATTTTTTAATTAATTGTAATTCTCATGTTCACGTTTCTTTTGAAAACATGTGTAATCCTCCCTACACTTATCCCTTATCTAAAATACCTTTATATGTAATTAAGACGAGGTTAAAGACAAAATAAAGCATTTTTACAAATTTAAACATGAGAATAAACGATCAATAAAAGATACACGACACACAAACAAGCAAACAATTAAGCATGGGTTGCCTCCCACGAAGCGCTTTTCTTTATTTATGAGTCTTGTAGCTAGACTCAAAGTCGTGCCCCTATGTTGTCTCGTGCATGCTTACGTGCCCATACCTAAGCCATTCCAATGTTCTCTCACTCTTCTTGTAATCATCTCATAACTCTAGGCATTTTTTATAGTATCGCTCATTTTTTTCATAAGTGTGCCTAAGTCCTCGTTGTTTATCTCTCTCACTAAGTATCAGAATGGGAGCCATCCGATTGCATGCCTCTATATCTTTGTGCTTAAACCTAGGGTGTGTACGGGGCATTTGATAGACAAAATCTTCAACTCCATCGGAGAATGTGATTAGACCATCAATCATCCGTTCATTCAACCTAGTCATTCTCTTAAAGTTTGTTCCAAAGATAACTTGTGTAAGACTTCCATCAATGAATTCTCCTAAATCCTCTAGGACCATGAATTCAACCACATAGGCAAAACTTCCGACAAACACATCTAAGTAAGTGACCGCATCAACAACATTATCCCCTTGATAGGCTAATTCATCTACCTATATTTTATTATATAGGTTTCTTGAGATTAAGTTTAAAGGTAAGAATGAGTGCAAGTTAGCATAAAAACTTTCAAATCCTATCTTACAAGGGAATTGCATGTTGAAGGGTCCATTAGCCTCAACTCTACACCTAGGGTAAAAACATTGGGAGAAGTCTTCTTCCATTTCAAGATTAACTTCATCAATGACCTCCCCGTTATCAAGTGCTTCACCATAATCAAACTCCTCATCAGAATCTGAATCATAGAAAGGACTTTGTTGTTGCCAATTTATTTCATTATGCCCTAGGTGATTTCCAAAGTGGTGAACGGGTGAAGGGTTTTGTGGGATTGCGTTCTCAATTTCGGGATTGGGAGGAAGATTGGGGGCAGGTAGTGTGAAAACTCTTCAGCGAAAGATGCGAATCATGGTGAGTGGTGGGTTTACTAACAAAGGTCACGAAGAAGGGGGATAGACTACGAGGAAGCTAAAAATGGGAAAAAAAGCTTACTTGATAGGAATCAAGCAAGGAAACCTAAACGAGGTGGACTCCTAACTAGCAATTCTATTCCCCGGCAGCGGCGCCAAAAACTTGATACGCTTACACAGTGCGTTCGGGGTCAAAGGAACTTCCTTTTCGTCGAGCAAGTTTTTCAATACCCTAGGCAGTGAACCTAATCATTGTAGTGTAGTATTAGGGTAAGCCACGGGTATTGATATCGTTCTCTAGGGGAATAGGAATGCTAGTGAGAAGTTACTACGCTAAGGTTGGGGTTGAGGAAGATTATGTTTTTTTTTTCTTTTTCATATTTTTTAGGAAATGGAAATGTACAAATCTCGGGGTTTGGATTTGGGGGTTGGTATTTCTACCGATTACTCTACTTATCTAATTATCTAAGCTAAGGTGAATGTAGTCTATGTCTATTGTTGTGTGCTCGTATGATGATTAAAAATGTATTTGCTTAGGCTTTATTACTCCCTAGTTATCTCCTATTGATGGTTGAATTGTCACGTCCTTATTCTTAATCGCGTTGTGTCTCTAAGGTCGTAGGGTATGCGTTTATCCCTAACTCTTTGAAGCTACCAAAGGTTAATGACTACAAAATCTCTAGGATTTATAAACTTAACACTAAGGTATTCTTTGGATGTTTAGCATACAATTGCTCTAGGTGATTATAAACTAAGGTTCAACAAAGATTAATCAAGCATTAACAACACAACGAATGACCTATCGCAATACTAGGTCAATCACAACTAAGATAAGAGACAACCAATCAATATTCAATAACTAAGTTTCATATTACCCAAGTAAACACGCAAGTAAATTAGCAGGACATGGGGAACATGCAAGCATACATACAATCAATTGAAGACATAATTAAATTAATGAAGTAAAAACACTTATCTTGAAGTAAGATAGGGTATGGAACCCTAAAATACTGTACAAGACAGCCTTGGTTCGTTTTAGGTTTTTACTCCACAAACTACACTCGGGAAACTAAAAAATTCGGATTCTATATATAAGGTTACAACTGCGACGGCATCACTATTTAATTTGTGACGCCATCGGGTCGCCGTTATTAGGGTTTCGTCTTGGCCACGTTATCATTGTGACGGCGTCACCTTATGTCCGTGACGCCGTCGCCTTGAGTCTGTAACGCCGTCTGGATCATATCTAGGCCGTCTGAGCTGCGACACCATACTCTTTTAAAACCTGATGCCGTCACTTGAAAATAAGCAATTTGGCTACTGTATCGTCACAAAACTTGTTCCGACGGCGTCACAAGTATAACCTGACGCCGTCCCCTTCAGTTTTAGCAGCTTGAGTGTCTCGATTCTTGACTTTGGCCATTTTCTTCGTATATTCGCGCCTTTTCGTCCGAATAAGTGTCATTCCAGCAATTTGCCTTCAAGAGACCTAAAAAGTGAAAAGGAACGAAATTAAGTAATAACGGATACAAAAGTGATCAATTAAGGGCTTAAATGACCCCTCAAAAAGGTACATTTTAAAACCTTACCAGTCATAAACTGGCGCGACCGGCTGATCCATTATATGAACCGGTGATATTACCCTCCAGTCGTCTTTTCAAATCATATTGTGAAATATAACACACGTATAAACGATTTTTCGAATCTTTTCGACGGACATAGCCCGGAGAGGATGACTGAGAATAATCCATTTTCCCTTAAGACGACCAAAAGCTCGTTCGACATCCTTTCGTGCAGACTCTTTTAGCTTCTTGAATCTCTTTTCTGTAACACCCCGAAAATAAGATCCAGCGAAAGCATACGAACCTTTGGGTGCTACTATCTTGGTATCACAACATAAGGTAAAAAAAATGGTTTTTATTCCAATTAGTTAGAATAAAATACATGATTGAAAACATTAAGTTTTCATTATATGAAAATAGTGCGGAAATAGGCCCAAAAGATAATTAAAGCTGTCTCGATTATTTATCAGAGTCGCCTACGACCATGCCCCTTACCAAGCGTCTTCCAATAGTGAGCTATCGCCTTAAACTTGAGAACACATGCTAAAAAGGTCAGCTTACGCTGGTGAGTTCATAGAGTTTAGTTACAAAAGTAATGGTGGACCTGATAGAGTATAATTGCTAAGTGCGATTAAGGCAGGTAGATAATAAACATTCCAACCAACACCCAATCAATCCATAATCAATCCAATCAATAATCAATCCAATCAACAATCAATCCAATCAATAATCAATCCAATCAATAATCCATAATACGTTTGAGATCTCAATATAGGGCCCCGAGCGACTCTAGCCAGCACGGTCGTAGCAAGGCCTAGAACACAAGCTACCCTGGTCTAGGTCGGTCTATTCTTAGCTAGACATCGCGTTATAGCATAGAGATGTTATCCTAGTCTAAGTCGACATCTGTCACAAGTCTAGCATTTCCTAGTAACCACATTAGCAATTCAAAAGAGTAGTGGCAGGTCCAGGAAGTAGTTTGTATTCACATAAACACGTAAAACATTTAATCACCAAATCAAATACACCAAACAACAGTCATTCCCAAATAATTTTCACATATCCAATTATAGTTAGGAATGGCAATGGAGCGGGGCGGCCATCCCCATCCCCAAACCCCGATTACAAAAATCATCCCCAAACCCGCCCCAATCCCAATTGGGGATTCTATCGGGGCGCTCCATTGGGGTGAGATGCTCCTCCAAACATGGCCCATTCCCCATTGGGGTTTTATAGGGTTTTCGTTTTTGAGCGCGATCCTCTATCATACTCATGCCTTTCCCCGTTTATTCTTATTTTTACGCCATTACCAAAATGATTTTACGGAATAACTTGAATAATCGAGAACCCATTAATAATATATTAGGCATTGGAATAATTCACAACTTTATTAGAATATTATGACACAAAACAAGAGTTTATGATCACACTTTGAAATATTACAAAGATAAAATTAACAAAATTAGAGAATTATATTTAGTACATAAGTACTAGCACAATATTTAAGGTACATAGATATATGTATATGTTTTGGGGCGGGGCGGGGCGGGGTGGGGATATTGTGCCCCGTCCCCGCTACAAACCCGATAAGAATCCCCGTTAAGGCCCCAAAACCCGCCCTGAAACCCGATAAGCATGCCCTGGCCGGCCCCAATAAGTTCGGTTTTGGGTTTCCCCATCGAGTTCGGGTTTTTTTGCCATCCCTAATTATGGTTGGTTAAAAGCAACATGTATTCTCCCCCAAAATAGTTATGAAAACTTTTGAAAAAAGGGGCTATGAAACTCACCTTAGCCACATCAATGCATTATTCACTATTGACACGACTGGCATCTAAAGCTAATCTCCACGGCATCCAGAAGAATGTACGACAAGTACGATAGAACAGAAGTGACGCAACCTAATGCGTATACGATTATCTTAAGATACGGCTCAAATGATAAAGAAATCGATAGAAAGTAATGTGTCGTAGTTTTCGTGGATCATTCATGTCGTTACTTCCAAAAATCCATTATCGTTCCCAAAAGTTTATAATTAATATCTCAACAGGTTTAGTTTTAACGTTTCATGTGGTGGTAAGAAACATAGACGCGACGCACAACTCACGCGAAAGAGGAGAAGACGTCGACACAGTTGAGACATACTAACTAGAACGCACACGAAAAGGAAAAGGCATTGACAAGGTCAAGAAATACTGACAATACTCAAGCTAGTCAAAGACTAGGGAATGACGACATCTATTTATGACACATAAATAGGTTAACTTTCAATAATTTTCTCATAATCCCAAACGTACATGTTTATCATAAAGGATAGGTTTCCATATCGTTTAATTAATAAAGGTTTCGCAATCGTTATTCACAAATATACAAGTTTATAATAAAGTACCTATTATAAAGCATGCTATTTAGTATTTTATAAGTGACACGTTTGTTTACTTAACGTTCCCAAACCGTTATGACTTTAATAAATCGTCTTATCAAAATAACATTTCCCGACAAGTTTATAAAAGTTAACTTGTTTTTATAAAACATAAGTTATTATCGTAGTTAATAAGGGTTTATAATGAATAAACCGTATTCATTGATAATATATATCTAATATCTCGTTATTATTTAATTCGTGACGATAAAACATTTAGACTCGTTGCGAATCAAATATATTAAACTCACGTTGAGTCTAATATATTGTATTTGGTTAGCTCAAAACGATTAATAAAGTCTAACTCAAAATCAATATAACTTGTATATCAAATGTTACCCCAATTTATATACCGTAGTTGATTCTTATAGCATATACATAATATTCGATATTACTCATAAAATTCCTACTTAATTCCTAATGTTTATCACTTTGTTTTGCAAATATTTACTCGTCGTTAACTCAAGTTATATATCGTTTATCCAATAGTTCTATTCCGGTTATCGTTGTATAGTGATTCGTTACCATATCACGTCATTAAGTATATATATCATAATTTTACCTGTCGACACCTACCTATTACCATTTCTTTAGTAGTCGTTAATTCATTTTAATCAACCATTTTTTTTACATGTAAATTATTATCGTGTCTAAATGAAATCGAACCCGTAACCCACTGAGTTGACTTACCCGAGCCAACTTGACTCGATGACTCAACTTAACTTTAAAATAACTAATCATCCCCACATTTTGACTTGTTGACCGGGATACACAAACAACCGACACCAAAACTTTTGCCAACCTGAGATCTAAACAAACTGACCTGAAATAAAATTAAGGGAAAATTAGGCAAATAGACCATGCGCCCTGAGGCTTATCACTTTCCGGACCACGCTTTTTTGCGTTACGAAACTGGACCAGTTGCCCATCGATTTTCTTAGAGCCAACCATGGGGTGCCACGTGTCCAACAAATCTATGACACAAGTACGTATTTCGAAAGTATTTTTCACGTATTGTAAGGTATTGTTTTTTGGGCAACTTTATATATTTTGGGCAACTATATTTATACACGAGGACATTTTAGTCATTTTACATTTGTACTTTGGCAGGCTTATATATATATTTTTTGGCAGCACAACTATCTCAAATGTCTATTCAAATGTACAACAAACAACACAAACACTCGATCCAAATCCACCACCACCGAAACCTGATTCCGGTACCGTCTTCACCGTAACCGTCGTCGGTGAAATCAATTCCATCGATTTTAACCGGCAATCTTCAACCGGCACCGTAACGGCGATCTTTAACCAGCGACGACGATCTACACAGACGGTGATCTGCACGTTGCTTAATGGCGATGTCCCTAATGTTAGTACAAAGGATATATCTTGCACGCAAACTACTTGTGTTGAAACTTGAAAGTGCATATTTGCAGTGGGATCAAACTAAATCAGTCCATTTCCAGGAAGATTTGATTAAGGTATTTGATCTATTCATTTGTGTTTGTTCCTTTGTATTGTTATCTTAGTAGTATGGTAAGGTTTTACCATAGTTTAATTTGTTGGTGTTCTATTCTTTAGCATTTTATACACGATGAGCCACTTCTTTCAATTCAGCGTGAGATAGAGCTTCGGAGAGAATTTTTACATGGTAATCATAAATTTCATCTTGTGTTTGAGTATATTTGCTATGGCATTGCTGTAACATATTGGATTTCACAAACACATCATAACATTATAAATGGAGCGTATGGTTTAAGAGTTTAGAGAGATAAAGTGGGATGGGAGCCTTTCTAGAGAGAGAAAGTGAAAGAAAACATAGAAGGTTAGATTAAAAAATGAAAGGTCCAACCCTCTACCTTGGGAGGTAGAGGGTATTTATAGTTACATACTACACGTCCTCTTAAGGACTGTGGATCAAGCATACAGTGGGTAAAGACCCGTCCGTCCTCCATGGTGTTGCTCTAAACTAAATAACTTACTAAATAACTAGTAAATAAACGTAATTTCTACGAGCTAACATATGCTAGACTAGAGTTGGGGTGACCGACTCTTCACTATGGAATTTCCAATTCCTAACAATCTCCCCCTAAGGGAGGTCACCCCATGATTTACATTTTGAATCCTAGCATTCTATCTTTGTCTTTATGCTCGAGCTCGTAGACTTCAATTCTTCAATGTTCGTAGTCTTTGTGCTTTAGCAGTGATTTTTCAAAGTCCGACTGCTTTGTACTTTAAGTGGAGGTCTTTGTGCTGATCCACGTTTGGTGATTTAATAAGACAGGTTAGAGATCATCAGCCACAACAAATCTCTGGCTCATCCATTATAGCATCGCCATTATGTGAAGTTGTGACTTTCGGACCTACATGCTCACATTTTGGATCATGATATCTTCTCATCAGAGTTGCGGAAGCTTTTGTTGATTCATAATATTTCCAGCAGTGTAGCAGAAGCATGGATTGAAAATATCAGAGTCAGTTGATGAAGATATGCACTTATCATGATTTCTTCAGATTGTGAAAGCGATGTGTGAGCATGCGGCTATGGATTGACTCCTCAATTCTGATCAGCTGCAACCGTCCAAATGTACCTGCAAACAACAGTTAGCAATAAAACACACAAAAGTGTCTTTGATCACTTTCGTTGAATTGAGGTACACGACCCACGGTTCCCCGTTGATCAGTACAAGTACTGCCTGTGATCAGGTAGGATTCCTAAGAATATCCTTGAAAGGGTTTCGCAGCTGGTCTAGCCGTTCTCAAACCGGAACGTCTCAAAGAAGACAACACAGAATGAGTGAACCAGTGAATTGAGATTCACTGATTGATGAAAATGATTTGAAAACAATCGTGTATTGCTTGAAGAAAGAGTTTTGCAATACGACAAAGGTTTTATAAGAAAAATCAAATTTCAATCATAAATACCCTTTTAATTTTGAAAACTTAATACCCAGTTGATGTGCAATAGAAAAGAGTTTGAGCACACCAACCGGTTTTTCAAAGGTATCCGTCAATCCATTTCCTGGACCAAGGTTGATTCAAGAATGAATCGCCCCATCATTTCTATCCAGTTGTCACAAGCTTGATCTTTAGAAAAGATCTCACATGTAACCCACCAAGAGCTTGTTTGATGTTGGCTCTAGAAGGATTTCCATCTTCATCGTGAATACTTTTACATATCACTCGGATGTTCTGGCAATACCACAAGGATAATGCGTAGGACTCTAAATATATACTTACTTTCCATATTGTGTGAAACAGCAAGTCTTCATTAATTTTGTGTCCTAATGAGATATTGTGGATGATCTCTTGGCTCTAGACTCAATAGTGCACATTTGGTTCCTATGCCGGAGACTAGGGAGAGGGTCTCCTTCTTCAATATCAACAATCTCTAAGAGAAAGTCGATAAATAATGTCGGTTTCCCGTGAGAATGAAACAAGCCCTTTTAAGAGGAACTTAAGTAGCTTGGGAAGTTTAGTGCAGTACGTCACTGGGTCCATGACGTCTTGTCTTCAATACCAGTGTTACCTTAGTAAACACCAGTAGCATATTTATTGATCCCGGTTTCTGCCCTAAGTTTGAATTATTGGAGGGCTATTTCTTTTCAACCTTTTCACATTCATTTCTTTTTCATTCTTCAACCCCTTCAGTTCTTACCGAGACTTCATAACTAGAACCTTGTTGGGTTTATTCCATTACTAGCTTTGTCTCAGTCTGCACTCTTCCCAATTATCATTTTCTTCTTTTTTCATCATACCTAAGGAATTCTACACTATCTAGTGGATTGTCCCTGGGTAGATCCCTCCGGCTTTGGCGGGATCATGGGAACGAATACCTAACCTAACCATCCTTATAACTCCATGCATAAAGTAAAATGGTCGGTCTTTTGGTATAGTTCATTCTTTCTTGAAACCAATAGAAAAATCATTTGGAAAATCAATCAAGGTACTTTTGATACGAGATCAAAGCATTTTGTACCTTAATAGTTTTGATCATTTAGAAAACCTCCCCCTCAACATGTGCATATGATTTTTAAATTGTTTAGCACATGGAAGCAAGAGTTTTTTGAAATATATTCTTGATCACAATTTCCGTAGAAAAAGCCATTTGATTTTCTTTGGTAAATTCTCCCCCTCAATATGTGCATAGGATATTTGAAATCAGTTTATCACATAGAGGAAAGAGTTCTTTGAAGTACTTTTCACGATTGCCAATATAAACCATTCGCTCCCCCTCAATATGTGCCTCGATATACGAAAGAGTTTGGCACATATTAGAGAGAACTTGCACTTTGAATCAAAACGATCATCTTTTATCAAATTTCATATTAAATCACAAATTCTCCCCCAATAAAAAATATCAAACCCTTTGAGATTTTGGATCCCAAGTGATTTAATGAGGTTTAGAAAACATGGGAGAAAATGCTCCTCCTCAACATGTGCATTGTATATTTGAAATCGTTTGGCACATGGACGCAAGAGTGCCTTTAGAGGACTAAAACCAATTCCATTTAAACAGATTTGAGATTTAAATCACGATCTCTCCCTCGATCAAAAATTTCAAACCAATTGAGATTTGTGATCCCAATTGATTTAAATCATTTAGAAAATTTTGGGGAAAGACGTGGCTAGATTTAATTTTGAAAAATGATGGATAAGGAACATTTTTTTTGACATTAAAGATTGTTAGTGTCAGGTATGATTGTTTTTAAGAGATCTTTAAGTAAAATAAAATAATTTCACAATCAAACAAGAACAGAAAAAATTTCATTTTGAAGGATCTTTGAGTTTTAAAGAAAATCATACCATGACATAACATTAAATCTTTAGATCACCACTTATTTTCGTACAAACTGGACTTTTATGAAGAAATATCGTTTGAAATTATTTAATTTGAAATCACTTAAGATTTGACAAAATAAAGTCCGGTTGATTTCAAAACTTTGAATCCAATTTAATTTCAAAAACAATAATTTTCATTTTCAAAACAATATTTTACAAAATTGTTTAAAAATGATATCATTCACTACTTTTCCTGCACAAGATACGTTAGGTGGTTGAGAATAATAAGTTGCTTCTGTTGTTGTTGTTGTAGGGCTAGAAGAAAACCGTCTGCTGATGCAGTGAGACTTCTGACGTTGCATTTTATCATGCCAACTGAGGTCAAATAAAGCTTCGTTTCTTCATTTGCTGATGAAGAAAACCATCTGCTGATGCAGTGAGACCTCTTACGTTGCATTTTTCCATGCCAACTCTCCATAGAAGTTCAATTAAGCTCAGTTTCTTCATTTGTCAACCCAAGATATAGTTACCCTTTCCTTTCGGCATCCAATCATCTTCTATTGTGGGATCCGGATCGAGAACATTCTTATAACCAATATACCTGCATACGTTAGTGAACACACATACAGATATATGGTGGTCGACGTTACCCAAATATCAATCGACTATTACAAGTCAATCCAACATATCAATCAGTTCGTATAAAGCATGGGAATTATGTGTATATCAAATTCTAATCATCTAATCCTAACAATCATATCCTAGGCACCTAGTCCTTCAACGTAGCTTAACATGTTTTACATTTAAGTATATAGAATAATTAGATAATCTCGTTAGATGATATAGATTTAAAAACATTCTCCCCCTCAATCAATGACTTATTTGTCTGAAAAGTTTAAAAGCGCTGAAGTCATTGATTGAGTTTTCAATTTTTACGAGAACTCTGAATCTGATTGATTTTAAAGCAACTTATTTACCACCATTTGGTTAAAACAAATATTTTTCTGAAGAATTTTAGAAAAAAAAATATTTGAGTAGGAACAGCAGTCCTTTGACATACTTTCCTTTCTTTAAAATAGTGGGTTGCTATCTGAAATAATAGCAAGCCATAGTTTGTGACATGTTTTGGAAAACGAATATTTACACCTCCTGCTCGAACTTCATCTATGGTCCCGTGCCATTATTGAATGACATTTCTAAGACCACAGATGTTATCGATACCAGAAGACATGTCTTAGAAAAAACATATTTTTGGTATTTTTAAATTTTCTGATTTTTAAGGGTTTCTGTTGATTTTATATTTTTCTATTTTCTTTTTGTTGGTTATATATTTTTGTATTTTGTTTTTAATAAATATTAACAGATAGAGTAGATGATATAGTTTAAGAAGATGATGATACGAGTACCGAGATAAGGATATCGAGCAGCCCCGTTGTAGAAGATAGAAGTCATCATCCCTAAAACTTTCACCACCAAAGCTTCCGAGGCTCTTGCATTGAAGAAAGAAATTGAACCATCTGAAAGTGAGACTTTGGTAGCTTCCCCCCAAACCGAAAATCCTTTAGCTGAGCAGATTCAAAGCTTTCTTTCAAGCTTCTCTTAGCCAGGTGCACAAAGAAGCACACCATTATCATCGAAGTTGCTGCTCCTTTTAAGAATAATCACCGTGATTCTTTGTTCGAGGTTATATCATCCAAAAGAACAACAGCAACGTATCATCCCACACATAAAACAATCTTCTCAAATTTCTTTTCTACTAACGTCTGAAGCAATCCATTCGAAAAGGTGTCAAGAGACCACTTCCCCCGAGTAGTTGAATTGATGCAGTCAATCTCTTAGACTAGAGCTCACGAACCCGAATACACATATACCCAAAGACAAAGAAACTTATACCATCGAAGTAGCAGATTAAGTCCAATAGCCAAAGAATAACCCCGATGTATACTTTTCTCTCCCCCTGAAGAAAGTGCATGAAGCTCAAGAACCCGAAGTACCCGAATGCCCAAAGAGAGAATAACCGATAACATTGAAGAAGCAGGCCGAATCACTGATTATCTCTGCGGATGACAATCTCTGCGGATGTCAACTCCTGAATAAGTGATTATATCTCTGAATCACTGATTAAGCACTCAAGTGAAACAACTGAGCGCCCCCAATGTACACAATTCTCTCTCCCCTGATGATTGCGATAACATCAAAATCATCACACACTTGTGTACCTATTTCATTTTCAGAAAATAACTCTTCCGTCTCTTCCCCCACATAGTTGGAATAAGAGCACAAAATGCCATGAGTCAAACCTTGAGTTTCTCTTCGGTAATGACAATTGTCTTCCCGGGATATCTTCAATCACTTAGAAGTATTAAGTTCATCAAGTTTACTCACGTTTAGGTACGTGTCTCCTTCCCCCTTGCTGGTTTTGACACTTCAGAATCAGCAATCATATTATAAGCCCAAATACTTGAAATCTTTTGAGAAGAACACTTATAAGCTCAGATGTATCTGTGAGAATCAACTTGCTGAAGAATAACGTGAGCAAATCTAATTGGGGATTAAATTCGACATTTCACTCTCCCCCAATTAGTGCTCTCCCCTAAACCGACAATCTTTTTGATAAATGCCCAGATTAAGAAGAAGTCTTTAAATAATCAAATGCAACTCGTCTTTAGTCTTCTAACATGTAGCAGAAAATGTAGAACCGACTGTAGACTCGACCTTCTTCAAGATTGTCCAGTTGGGGATCAAAAGGTTAAAATCTTCAACACACCAAAAAGCATCCCAATTAACTTATATATAGCAAATCCCCTTAACTCGAATCCCTCCCAATCAAAAAAGAATAGAAAGATGTTCATAAAGGAAATCCGCCCTGCAACTGGAAGCCTTTGTCATTCATCACATCAGCTCATGAGAAGATGTCAACCAACGGCTCTTAGAAGAAACTACATGTGAAGATGATCCGATAAGAAGAAGCTCGGTTCTTACATGAGTTAGAAGCCGTTTGACCATATATTCTCAAATATCAATCAACCATGCAGAAAATTCACACTTCTTCTCCCCCTCAAGAATTGCATACGGAGATGCCATTCTTGATTAAACAAGTGATTATCATCCAAATGTATTTAACTCACACTTCTCCCCTGAAAAATTAACACATGATGTCGCCATCGTCATTATAGTTGAGCAAGTGGAATAAGAAAACAATCAACAGTAGCCCGATTCACTTGATAATTGAAAGCACATGGAAAAAGCATGAAGCATGTTGATGAGAATGGTCATATTAAGAAGATTTCTCTTCTTCAGAAGATAAAGCGCACTGAAACATACATTTTTCTTTTCTTTAGAGTACGAGGCATGAACTGATGTGAACAGACGTCATAGCAGAATGAATATCAAGATTGAGTTACTTGAACCCGTGAGTTATGAGATATCAATCCATTTGTAATCCATACTTTAAGCCAGTCCATGTAGTGAAGGATCGAAGTATCTGCAACTGAGTAAGGACTACATGCACTAATATTACAAACTCGATTGCATATATTTTGGTTAGTGACATTAGTATCCAAACCTTTTGGGGTTTCACAGTCAACCTTGATTTTGTCATCGGTAAACAGCTTTCCGGTAGGTATCCACCTAAGTCCAGCATCCTTAAACATTCTACCAGACGGTATCCACTTATGGCAAGGTCTAGGATTGTTAGGTTTCTTATACATAGTGAAAGACTTATCCTTATTCCTAGTTTCCACAGATTTAGCAGTTGGTATCCATCTAGGCGAAGATTTTGGTATGTTTTGCTTCGTATGCACAGTGGATGACTTAGTGAAAATCCTAGACTTAATAGGTTGAACCTTTGTACGAGCATTTACCTTCTTTAGGGATTTCAAAAAACAATTATCATGATTTTCCTTAAAGATGCATTTCAGACAATTTGAGAAAACAGCTTGTTTGGATTTAGAAAATGATCTAGAGTTCTTAGAGTGATCTGCTATGGGAATAGATTTATTCGAAACGCAACTACTCTTAGATACAAGCCAATCCCTAGTCTTTAGTTTATTGTTCCTAGGTAATGGTTTAGAACTACTAGCAGTGCCTTGAAATTTCGAAGAATTCATCACCCTAGGTCTTGCACCTAAAATTCCGTCTTTTCGAATATGTGCCTTCTTTCTAGCCATTTCTAGATAAGAGTTCTTATACAAGTCATTCATAGCATTTTTACTAGGCAAGTAAGGTGAAGTGACTGGTTTGGTCAAAACTTGTTTCGCATCAACTTGGGAGGCGAACCGCGTTTTTGAAAATTTTGGTCGTTCGGATCTAAACGTATTCGGTTGTCTAATAACTGGTTTCCCTAAGATTGATGGTTTTGCAAACTTAGTGTTCACACTATTCCCTGTTGTTTTTCTGAGCTCATTCTTTAAGGAAACTATTGTGAAACTCTTATCCTGAAGGTGAGCTTTGAGTTCATCAATATTGGCAATCAAAGAGTTTGTTTGTTCCAATGACTTAATTCTAGCTTCTTTGACAGAGTCACTTAGTTCTATGTGATGCATACTCAATGACTCATTTTCCTTTAGTAATTTGGCCACACAAACCGCTAATTCATCATTTCTCATTTGAATATCATCAATAGCATTAACATTAGAATTACTTGTAACCAAATTACTTTTCACATGCATATTAGAAATATGTTTCTTCAAATTTTTGATAGTTGACTCTTTGTCTTGAAGCTGAGCTTTGAAAGTGTTAATTTCAAAAAGTTCACGAAATTCAGGAAGTTCTGGATTTTTACATGGTTTGTTAAGTTGAAAACTTTCTTCTTTACTCTGTATCGCAATTTCAAGTGAAATGCAATTTTTTTCAAGTTTTGAGAATTTGTTTGAAAGTTCATCAAAAGCCTTTTTATCAACCATATCATTTGTTTTGAAATGATTAGACTCAGCCTCAACCAAGGAACATTTATCAGAATCATGTTCAGCATTAAGATCAGTATGTTTAGGTACATTAGCAGATGCACTATGTTGAACAGTTAAGGGTACCTCATCACATGACACCTGTTCATTTATCTGTCTGATATCTGCATCCACATCATGTGTAACATGAGTTACTGAACAATTTGTGGCATCATTCTTTGTTGTCTCTGTTATTCTGCATTCAGCAACACCCGATTCTTCAACTGATACATTACCCAACTCATCACAACATTCTGTCAATAGCACCAAACTCTCATCTATTATTTCATCTTTCTGAGTAACTTCCTCAATATACTTATCCACATTATCCATGAGATGGATAAGTGTCTCTATGAACACGCTAATTTCCATTCCAGTGTGTCTCTTGAAAGACATTTCAGTCATGTCTTGATCATAATCTGATGTAAATTCCCCACTGATGAATGACTAAAATTGGTTGTGGATCACTTGAAGTGCAGCACTGGAACTATCCTTTTGAACCTTTTCTTTATCAAGTTGTTGTTCCAATTGTTCTAAGTTCAACAGTAATGTACCAGTTAATGTGGATAAATCTTGACGGAAAAGGGCAATACATGTTCGTTTCGTTGTTGTGGGTAGAAGTAACATGAGGTGAGAGTGAAGTTGTTGATAGGGTATAATGCAACATTCCTTTTGCATGGCATTCTGTAGCATTAGCAGGTGCAATTCATTCTCATTGTACTCAGAACATGAAGATCTCACATCCTCATTGATTAATTCAAACATCTTTAACCGTTCAGTGTAGCATACATTATCATTGTTGTCCACAGCATCATACAATTTAAGTACTTCCGAAATCACTGGGTCAGTAGTGTAAGACATGATGTTGTAGTATGCACGAGATTTTACAAGTCTATGATTTAAACCGAGAAATAGAATCTTTCGCGGGATTTTACTAAAATCAAGACCAAACCATTAAGCAATGACCAATGAAATGTGCGATGATGACTGATGGATCGACACAATGAAAGACAATTGTGTGTTAGGACATATGATTATTTGAAGGATTAGCAAAGATGTTGTTTGGTTGAGATTTGGATTGGTTTATGCCCGTTTTTACGGAGAAATTTAGGTCAGAAAACATAAAAACCTCAATAACTTCTGTTCGGAGCGGATTTAGGCCTCGAAGGTTGACCCGTTCATTCGGCGTACCATTCTCCTCGTTCTCACAGTCGTTTTGATGGGTAGAACGCTGAAAATTGAGTTACGGTTCAAAAGTTATGGCCATTTGAAGTTTTGTCGGGAAAAGTCAACAAGTCACTAGCAAGACAAGTCGCTAGAGTAACCAAGTCGCTAAACACAAGTCACTAAGTAGCAACTCGCTAAACCTCAAGTCGCTGTGAATCAAGTCGCTAAGCACAAGTCGCTAAGACCCAAGTCGCTGAACACAAGTCGCTATCGAACCAAATCGCTAAGCATACAAGTCGCTAAAGAGCAACTCGCTAAGTATCCAAGTCGCTAAGAGTCAACTCGCTAAGAACTATAAGTACAAGTCGCTAGAAATAATGAAAGCAAGTCGCTACCCCTCCAAGTCGCTAGCCATAGTGGAGAATCCACTAACTTGTACTGTTTGTCGGCTTATCACAATAGACAAGTTGCTAAGCTCAAGCACTACGACTAACACTACAACTCGCTAGAAATTACTGAAGCAAGTCGCTATGAAGAAATTCACAACGAGACTCAAGTCGCTACCTTGAAAAACTTCAAAAACACACTTTTCAATCCAAAACAAGCCCAACCACAGTGATTCAAGCTTTCCAAATCAAAACCCAAGCACTTACAATGATTCTAAACACAAAAGTACACTTAAAATTCAAACTTTAACACAAGAAATGATCCAAATGATGCAAAAACCATTAAACTTTTTCAAACTCAAAAACCATCTAAAACCACTAGAAATCCAAGGATATGTAAAGAGAGATGATCAAACTATGGCTCTTGATACCATTTGTAACATATTAGATTTCATAAACACATCATAACATTATAAATGGAACGTATGGTTTAAGAGTTTAGAGAGAGAAAGTGGGATGGGAGCCTTTCTAGAGAGAGAAAGTGAAAGAAAACATAGAAGGTTAGATTAAAAAATGAAAGGTCCAACCCTCTACCTTGGGAGGTAGAGGGTATTTATAGTTACATACTACACGTCCTCCTTCGGACTATGGATCAGGCATACATTGGGTAAAGACCCGTCCGTCCTCCACGGTGTTGCTCTAAACTAAATAACTAGTAAATAAACGTAATTTCTACGAGCTAACATATGCTAGACTAGAGTTGGGGTGACCGACTCTTCACTATGGAATTTCCAATTCCTAACAATTGCAGTGTTCAATACAATCGCTGGCTTTACCTTTTTACCTTTTTTGATGTTGCAGACATGTCTGCATCTCATATATCTGAATTTCAAATTTACAAACCAGCAACTTTAAATTATTGTATGGATTAGCTGGAGCCCAAGTGGAGAGAACATGGGCCTAAAAAGAAACAATGAAGAATAAGAAATCATAGTTACATCGGAATCACAATTCCAACAAAACATCTCTTTTGCAACAGCACGGTACTGCTCTTCCTTACTTCACCAATTTATAAGGTTTCATGTTCTTATTTGCATCATCTAATAACTAAACCTACCATTAATATTTGTCCAATTGTAATAGATTCTGCTTATTTTTAGATCCCTTTATCAGTTCATTTGTAAATTATATATAAATCACTTTGTTATAAAGATCTGCTTTAGTTTTTGGTAATAATATGAAGATCTTGTATCAATTGTTAACTTGTGCTTATCGTAGTATAGGGGGGATATTGGTCAGGGTCAGTGAGGTCGGAATTTCGTATAGGTACTATTGTTGTAATTTCTAGCGTCTTACTAGTTTCTAGAGCTCTAGGTATCATGAGTCAATCATGACGTTGCTTGTTGGTGTCATCCACTCCACGTTATCCACACATATAACACTAATAAATGGGCCACTAAAAAACACGATTTCAGCGTCATTCAGGCGACGCTGAAGCCTCGATGGCTTGACCCGGCGTCATCATAACGCTGAGGCTATAACACTGTGATGCCGTATGCTCTTATATATTTATATGCTCTTATATATTTATATGAATGCCTTTAGAAAAAAATAGATGGGGATCTTAGTGTGATTGAAACAGATTTTGACATAATCGGATGGAATAGCAGGCCAGAATACTTATCCCAAGGAGTGCGGTTGGTATTTCACCCTGTGATATGGACCTGTTATAATTTGTGATATTCAAAGAAATTTCATTATGCTGTGAATTGTGTCATAATGGCTACTCATCCTCGAGATGGTGTGACTGTCAAAGATCTTGAAGTTGCTGTCATAAAGATGAATTCACTTGAGAAGAATAAAAGTATATCTTCCTGGTATGAAGAACCCATCCCTGAAGAGATTGTGACAACAAAGCCAGAACCTGGGTAAATTTCCATATCATTTCTTAAGCTATTTTATATTGAGTAATGTGACTTTGTTATTATTACAATATCTAATTGTTTTTCTTCAAGTACCACTAAAGGTTTCAGTTCCATCACTTTGCTTCTTGTGCTAAATGTATGCCACATTTTTTGGAAAGGTTGACACTAAATGTATTCCATAATTAGGTGCATAGTTTATTTTTGAAAGGCAAACTTAAACATACACCTATAATTAGGTGCATAGTTTTTAATCATTTTTAGTTTCTCCCATGATATCTTGATGTACACTATTAGTGTAGGACTTCTACTGTTTTAGATTGTATATAGTACATACCAGTTTCTGAAATTTTGTCTTAATTACGACTTGTTTTGTATCATCTGAAGTCTTAATGTGAGAACATTGAAGGATTTTCATGTGTTCAAAAGCTAGCAAATTCTTATGTTGAACAATCTATGATCTCTTCAATGTTGGTAAATGACATTTTCATGATTGGGAGACACAATTATTAGACGCTAAATGGCCCAATTAATCGTCTAATAATAAGGGGGTAACTATTTTTTTTGGTATCATTAAGCGAGTGAACTTCAAGAGAGTTGGTCAGGTATTTCTGACATTTTTGGAAACTTATTCTCTGCTAATTTATTTTTTATTCATCTATTTCAGGACTTTAGTCAAGAGTTCTAACTTCCATAATATTGGAGCTACCGAGCTGATATTTTCTAATGGCATGCGTCAGGTTTGTACCTATAGATCTTTTCTATCAGGTAATTCTTGTTCTGTTATATGATTAAGGTATGTATCAACATTTGACAGATGTGTTCTTGAAGAAGAAGGAGAGGAAGGTGTTGCTCATATAATCGAGCACCTTGCCTTTAGTGCAACATCGAGTTTCCAAAAATATGAGATCATTAAGTTTTTAACGAGGGTTGGATTACAATTTGGAGCTTGTCAAAATGCTGAGACAACTGTTGATGGGACGTTCTATAAGATGATTGTACCCATTGACAATGTAGACACTTTATCACAAGCACTCTCGATACTTTCAGAGTTTAGTTCTGAGGTAAGAGCTTGTATTGGACATGTGCATTCTTGCTTTCGTTTTCACAGTGTTTCATATTTTTTGTGTTTGTAGATACGGATATCAGCTGAAGATCTTGATAATGAAAGAAATCCAATCTTACAAGAGTATAGAGATAGCAAAGAGATCGAAGGGAGGATGAGAGACACACTATGGGGAATATTACTTGAAGATTCTAAGGTTTGTTTAACCTGCTATTAGTTACCATGCCAATGAATTGTTGGCACATTATTATATTTTACAAAATAAATATTGATTTATGAGTTCTCTTCTTAGTTTTATGTTTGTTCATGTATTGTTTATTTGCCATGTCTATCAAAAGTGATTAGCATGTCAAACATTCTGATTACTACATGAATAATGTTTTTTTATCTTTGTTATTTTGCTATTTTTTTTCGGTATAAGTGTGTTTTATAAATTTATCTGTTAATTACAGTATCAGAGATCACCGATAGGGTTGGTGCAAGTTATCGAGAAAGTTACTCCTGAGACAGTAAAACAATTTTAATCTAAGTGGTACAATTTTCATAATATTGCTGTCATTGTTGTTGGTGACTTTCCCAACACAGAGGTAAGAGCGATACGATCTTGATAATAATGATATTTGAATGTAAGCCATTTATGTTGGTGTCATTGCTGTAATCATTTTTTTCTTCTCTTCTCTGTGGCAGACCGTTGTGGTTATGATAAAGACACATTTTGGCAGTAAAGTATCATTTGCAGTGAATGCTGATATACCCAGGTTTTTAGTACCAACCCACCAGATTCCACGTTTCAAGTGTTTTGTTGATTCTGAAGCTAGTAAGGTTAGTAATCCAGTCGCCAATGCATTGTTTTAAATTTGAATAGAACTAATACAATTTATTTATTATTCTGCTGTTGTTACAGTCATCTGTCAAAATCTGTTTTAAGACACCATTGAACGAGTCACTGATGACTGTAAAGGATTACAAGAACAGAGTAGTAGAATCCATGTTTCACGAAGCAATGAAACGAAGATTTGATAAGGTATCAGAAAAGATAGATCGACCTTACTTTCTATTCAGAATGGAAGCAGGTTTGTTTTCTAAGCCAGTTAAGGTCCACGTACTGACTTCCGAATGCAAAGAAGATGGGATTATTTTGGCTTTGGAAGCGATGCTCACCGAGGTTTGATTTCCATCTTTATCTTTTATTTTGATGTTATTTCATTCTCTAATTTATCTTCTTTTAGCTTGTAAGTGTTAGGCTACATGGGTTTTCTGAGCAAGAAATATATCTTGCACGCAAACTGCTTGTGTCGAAACTTGAAAGTGCTTGTGTCGAAACTTGAAAGTGCATATTTGTGTCGAAACTTGAAAGTGCATATTTCCTTAATAATGCTACTACTTTTTCTGCAGGTGGATGCCACATTGGAAGAAATACAACGCTTGCAGGATGAAGGACCTTTGATAGAAGAACTTGAAGCCGCTCTTGAAATTGATATGAGGGAATCTGAAACTGGCTTAAAGGTGATATAAAAATAAAACTTAAATTGATACACTTAATTTAAGTAAATGACTACACAGTTAGCTATGCTTGTTGTGCTTGAATATATGCCTCAAGTATAAGCGGTGCTAATAAATGTGCTGCTTCAGAAGAATGGCTGGTGGCATGAACGGATACTGGCAAGCTATCAATCTAGGATCTATTCAGGGTATGTTGGTGTTTCGTTTGATGTAAGTTTGTGTTTTAACATCTGCTCCAAATATATCTATAATCTGACATCGTGCAAGTGCAAGAATAAACCAGAAACCACAAGTCCATTTTTTTTCTTTCTGGGATTCAACGTTTCATAATTTGATCTGAAATGAACATTGTTTTTATATCTAGTGTGCTAGTTCCATCCTGGCGTGAGTATTTTATCAATTTAGGTGATTGATTGAATGATTAATATTGCTTGTAGAGTTGTCAGTTTTAACTTTTAACCCATCAATATTCTGATAGGTTGATTAGGGTAATGGTTTCTCTAGAACGGGTCAAATGGGTTGTGGCAATAAATTAAACTAAAAACATGTATTCAAATGCAAATAAAACCTTTTATGTTTGAGTGTTCATAGAAAGTTTGGTTATTCATTTGATACTGTATTTTGTTAATCATATTTACACATTAAGTATTCACAAATCAAGGTTTTCCCAACCATGCCAAATCCTTTTAACCCATAGTATAAAATGACCTGTTATGACTATTTACTTAACCCCACCCCTTTCAACCTTGGACTGAAATGGCGCCGTTTTTTTCTAATGGTACCTGCTGGTATTTTAATGTAGGATGATGAGAACAATTACTTAACATTCATAAATACCTTGACACCAGAGGTAGCTCGGACAGCTCTGCGGAAGATGATTCCTTTTCCTTGCAAAAACTGGTATACTTTAGTAACATTGATGCCTGAGGAGAACTCTGTTGAAGATTCAGAATGACGAAGCTTGCTTGAAAATTTCAGTAGAGGGGCCACATACAAGGTCAGTAATATATTGTTAATATACCTTTTTTTAATATGTCTCCAGGAGTGTTGATGAACATCGTATTCAGTCACCTATTTTTCCATGTATCTAAAATTATGTAGAACTATAAGGCGTAAATTTACATATTTGAATGTCAAGCTTATCTTTAAATATGCATGACAAACGATTCAATTTGAGGTTGCAGGTTTAACTGTAACTGCTGGTTTTGGCAGTTTTGGCATACAGCATTTGGAGATATTCATGAAGTTCGTCAAAGTTCACAGAATAGTTTTGACTGTTTCGTCTTAAAAATTTTTTACACGTGAAGATGTATAGATACAAGATTCCTTAATGAATCATGACCACCAAAAGTAGACATGATGTTCAACTCTTAGTCTTTTCTGGCATTCCTAATGTTTGACCATCTGTGTATCTTCAAACCTACATGTCATTCGTCTTGATATCTTTCTCATGAAATTTCCGTATGTTGTATTTGACGCTTGCCTTTTAGACATTTTTACAACTTCCTTTATACAAGTATGCACTTTTAGTTCCTTCTACATTGTTATACTTTTTTGATATGTGGTATTTGGTTGTTATACTTCTTCGAAATGTGGTATTTGGTTGTTATACTTCTTCGAAAGGTGGTATTGACTTCTACAGATTAGTTCTTTCAAAAGCTTGTGCAAGATGTTTCTTTTCAAGAGTTGTAACAGATAAAGGAACCTACTATCTATACCGGCATACTGTCTATACAGACTAAATAAGGTAGATGAGGCTTTGGCGTCCCCGAACTATGTCGACTTCTGTTTGGCCAATTTTTTTCTCTTGGGCAACTTCTTTTTTTTTTGGGAAACTTCTTGTTTGGGCAACTTCTGTTTGGGCAACTTTTTTTGGACAACTTCTTTTTGGGCAACTTGTTTCTTATATCACAGCAGCCTTATCTATGTCGTAGCAGCATTAATCTATGTCTCCAACTTATGACACAAATACTTATGACACAACTGATATTACATTAATATATTTGTTTCATTATATAAATAATGAAATACAAAAGAAAATTTATTTATATTGCACTTTCATAAAAGTTTCTAAATGTAAAATAACTAACACACATCATTACATTGTACTCTTAAAAAAAGGAAAAAAAGGAAAATCAATGTAAACTAACAACATTTGGTTGTTTGACATCACCATTATCCTCAGAGCCATTTTCATCCTCACCCCCGCTTTCACTACCAGACGTCCTGAAATTGTAATAAGACAGACAATTAATGATGCTAATGTGCAACATATAGAAAAATTTCCTCAACAAGAAAAGAAAAAGCATAAAACGTAAGTATAAATCAAAAAGAGTTCAAGGAAATTATGGCGTTGCTACAAATAGACACGTGTGTTAAAAAAAACAATTGACAGGAGTTTATTGTTTTCGCGTACTGAACTAGTACTTGAAGTGAAATCCATTGTTACAGGTTACAGAAATGCAACAATATCCTTTTTGGATAGTCGAAAACTCTTAGTGATGTTTTCCTTGAGCAAACCTCTAAGTTACCTCTCCGCCCATTTTTTAACAGCAGAAACCATTTACGGGTATGTAAAGAATGGTTACCACTTACCAGTCAGGTTTATAAACTTTGCAGCTAATCAAACGAGGTGAACAAATAATAAAGTTCTCATGGAACACAATGCATATATGTCCGCTTCAATTCAATACCAACATTGCTGCCATCCATCTACAATCGGTAATTGTAGATTGGAAGCATCAACTAGGGTGAAACATCATTGACATATTTAACAATAATATTTGTTAACTTAAGGTTCTATAAAGTTAACTATTTCTACCTTTTTGATCGGCATTTAGACTTCCTATCACGCTTCCTGCGCTTCTTCTCAGCAATCTCCAGCTTCCTGCTAAGTGCCTGAGAGGCGGCTTCCCAATACATATGGGTGGAAAATCATCCAATATTTAATTGAAACAACCTGCACGCATGTGGAACTTATAAAGTCACATCATATTTTTACAAGATTTTGAAGATGAGAGTTTCATGCCAAGGATGATGTGTTTTCAAAGATTGAAGTTGTGGGTGGGCCCTATCTTATATGGTAATATCAGTAGAGTAAATCTTACAGGTGAGTTAGATTCGAAGGCAGACCATATGGAATTTCACCATAAATGTTGTTGTTGCTAACATCCCTAGTATTGAAAGCGCCACATTTCAGATAACAAGATATATTTATGCCATAAAATGTAACCGGACTTGCAATATCATGATCAGGACTTACAGTTGCTTTAAGTGATGGAAATTTTTGAGCTAGTAACCAAGGTTTCCTCTAATGTTTAAGTTGTCTATTTTACTGCAAATCAAGCGAAATAAGGTAAGTTCATTACAAAAAATTAAGAAAGAGCCAGCATTTATGAAATTACTGGTTTTATAGCCACCCATGTGTCTCTAAAACTAAGCGTCATCTGATATAACACGGTTTAGACAACTGCACGTCTCCACTTCATTTGTAATACTCTGATAAGCACGTATGACTCACTCAAATGGTTGTATTAAACTAAATGAAGGACATACTTAAAACTTACATTTGGATGATTGAAGAACCGACACAGGAAACTCCAGTCCATGATTCACTCGGTAGGATCCGTTTAAAGTGGTGGTTAAATCCTTTTCAAGAAGAATTATTGCGTGAAAAGCTCCTTCCAATCTTATGTAATTTCTTCTTGACAAACTAAACCTGCACACTTGAAGAAAACAAACGAAACCTTCGCGTAAAATCGGCGGTAATAATATATATAAGACTCGATTTAAACTAAGATATAATGCTTGTGGAATGGATGTTTACAGAATTTCTAAGAAAATTAAGACCTGGAAAATTCCAAAAATTTATAAGTAGTTCAGAAAACGAGAAAAAAGTAATAAGCAGTTTCTACTCCTCCTGATGCCGTCAGGTTGTGATCCTGACGCCGTCAGGTTATCCTGACAGAAACTGGTCTGCGATTTTCTGAAAAAAATTCTGGAAAAAATTTATATCTTTAGAATCTGGAAAAATTCCTGCAAAACATCCATTATGACTCGATACAATCATTTGACTCTAACAAACACACATATATATCTTTTAAATAATTGTAATTCTCATGTTCACGTTTCTTTTGAAAACGTGTGTAATCCTCCCTACACTTATCCCTTATGTAAAATACCTTTATATGTAATTAAGACGAGGTTAAAGACAAAATAAAGCATTTTTACAAATTCAAACATGAGAATAAACAATTAATAAAAGATATACGACACACAAATGAAAATGAAAAACAAATACACATGGGTTGCCTCCCAAGAAGCGCTTGTTTTTGTTCGAGTCACGAGCCTGACTCTACCCTTATTTAACAGATAAAGGGGAAGTTTTTCCTACACTTAAGTTTAAGTGCGGGTGATAGTAGCAATACACACCCTTAGGGTGGAAATTTGCTACGTGAGGAGAGGGTGATGGGTGATTTATATGCTCAAAGGAGTGTGTTCCATTCATTATAACCTTACCTAAGTCTATTGGTGTAGCGGGTGAATCAAATCTCTCTCCTAAAAATGGATCATTTTCTATCAACTTCAAAAGATTCCTAGTTAAGGATCCATCTTGACCTAATAAACCCGGTTTAAACCCATAGTGTTTCTTGTTATCAACCATGAATGGGTGATGTAAGTGTGTAAGGTCATGGGTTACTCCTATATTAGCTTCTACTCTACATGGCCTAGAATCTACCACCTTTATCAGGCAACTACCCGGAATATCTATTTTGATGGGTGGATTGGGGCCTAATTCAATTCCAAGATTCACATCTAAAGATGGAAAATTGGGTAAGGTTTTTGGTTGAGGCTCCGGTTCATCAAAATTAGGAACTTTCCTAGGACTAAGAGAGAGGTCATGACAAGCATCTAAACCTATATTCCCTAGTGGCGTTTGGTCCAAAGGTTCTACAATCGGGGTTCCTATAGTCTCTTCTACTTCTTCCGGGTAAGTTATAGGCGATGTGTGTTCCTCAAGTGATGGTAGGACTTGTGGGTTATCCGATGGGATTGGATTTTCTACTCTATCCTCCATCTTATCAAGATCACCTATGTATTCATTTTGTACTGTGGTAGCGCCTAACCATGACATGCACCTTGGTACCTCAACTCTAATCATCTCCTTCCTAAACAACCTTTTCGACCGAAGTTTCCAAATTGAAAATAGGTCTAAAGATTCGTTTTTTGGGTCCCATGTTCCACTTCTAAATTGGGCGTGAATCTCAAAGGTTTCCCATGCATTTCGAAACCACGTCCCCAAATATCCCCATCCGCTACATAGTCAAGTCTCCTTTGGGTTTCGTGGGCGATACGAGTGTAAAAGAATTGTAGTGGAAATAGTAAATCAATACCATGATAAAAGACTTTTTGTAATAAATATTTAATTCGAGTCCATGCCTCAGGAAAGGATTCATCATGATGTTGCTGGAACCTCAAGATCTCATTTTGGAGTGGAAAGGGTAGATTATGTAGTAGATTTCGTTGATTGGGTGAAAGTTTTGGCAGATTCGCGTTCTCCATAACGGCTAACGGAATAGTCAATGAAAATGGTTACGAACAAAGGTCACGAAGAAGGGGGATAGACTACGAGGAAGCTAAAAATGAGAAAAAAGTTTACTTGATAGGAATCAAGTAAAGAAACCTAAACGAGGTGGACTACTAACTAGCTATTCTATTCCCCGGCAGCGGCGCCAAAAACTTGATAACGCTACACGTGTCGTTCGGGGTCAAGGAAACTTCCTTTTCTTCGAGCAAGTTTTATAACACCCTAGGCAGTGAACCTAATCATTGTAGTGTAGTAATTAGGGTAAGCCACGGGTATTGATATCGTTCTCTAGGGGAATAGGAATGCTAGCAGGGAGTTACTACGCTAAGGTTAAGGTTGAGGAAGATTATTTTTTATCTTTTTATATTTTATGAAAATGGAAAGGTACGAATCTCGGGTATTGGATTTGGGGGTTTGGTATTTCTACCGATTACTCTACTATTATCTAATTATCTAAACTAAGGTTGTGGGAGTCTATTTCTAATTAATGTGTGCTCGTATGATAGTTTAAAGATGTGTTTACTTAGTTTGTATTACTCCTTAATTATCTCCTATTGATGGTTGAGTGTCACGTCTTATTCCTAGTTGCGTTGTGTGTCTAAAGTTGTAGGGTATGCGTTTCTCCCTAACTCTTTGAACTTACCAAAGGGTCTCGTCTACAAACCCACTAGGGATTATAAACTCCTACTCTAAGGCGCTCTTTGGATATTTTAGCCTACAACTACTCAGGTAATTATATTCTAAGGTTCACAAAGATGAATCAAGCATTAAGTGCACAACGAATGACCTATCGCATTACTAGATCATTAGTCAACTAAGATAAGAAACAACCAATCAATATTCAATAATTAAGTTTCATACTTCCTAAGCAAACACACAAATAAATTAGCCGGACATGGAGAACATGCAAGCATACACACAAATAATCAAAGACATAATTGAATTAATGAAGTAAAGACTTATCTTGATGTAAGATAGGGTTTAAAACCCTAAAATACTGTACAAGACACCTTATGTTCGGTTTTAGGTTTTCACTCCAAAGACTCTCCACACAAAAACTGAAAAATTCGGATTCTATATATAAGATTACAATTGCGACGGCGTCACCTTATGTTTAGTGACGCCGTCGTGTCGCCGCCATTAGGGTTTCGTCTTGGCCACGTTAACCTTGCGACGGCGTCACCTTATGTCCGTGACGCCGTCCTCTTCAGCTTCTGACGTCGTCTGGATTGCATCTAGGCCGTCTGAGTAGCGACGGCCTACTCTTCCACAACTGGACGTCGTCACTTGAAAATACGAGTTTTGGGTTCTGGATCGTCACAATAATTTTGGGACGGCGTCGCCAATAGCACCTGACGCCGTCGCCTTCTACTTTCAGCAACTGTGAGTGTCTCGATTTTGACTTTGGCCATTTTCTTCATATATTCGCGCCTTTTCGTCCAAATAAGTGCCATTCCAGCATTTTGCCTTCATGAGACCTAAAAAGTGAAAAGGAACGATATTAAGCAATAACGGATACAAAAGTGATCAAATAAGGACTTAAACGACCCCTCAAAATGGTACCTTTTAAAACCTTATCAGTGGCACTGAGGGAGTCTGAGCTGCTAGACCCTTAAAGGCTTGATAAATCTCAGTGACCATTGCCTTGAGATCTGAAGTATCTGATTGAATACCAGCGACCTTTGCTTCCAAATTAGCCTGAGATACCTCCAAAGCAGTGAGTCTGGGCCCAAGATTCCAGGCCATAGAAGACGATGCCTGAGCTAGAGTAGCCATCTGAGTATCCAAAGAGCCTAATGTAGCCTGAAGAGACTGGACTGAAGATTAAAGACACTGAACATTTGCAGATTTGAGCATTTCGATTAGTCCAGTGAGGCTGGAGGATTGTTTCAAGTAAGCCTCAGTAGCCTCCAGCACTCTGGAGTTAAGCGCTAGGTCTTCTTTGACAGATTCCCTGATTTCATCTATATTTGTGCCAACACCTTGAAGGTTCCTGAGAAATTTAGCCAAGTTTTCATCCAGTCTGTGAAGATTGTCATACATCAGATCCCTGTATTCATCGGTGTTGGTGTTGAGATCAAAAACTTCAGCTTTCATATCTGCATAGCTGGCAGCGGCTTCAGTGTGTTGATTTCATAGAGTTTCAGTGACTCCTGAATATAGCTTCCTTGAAGCTTTAGTGATCTACATAACCAGTTGCCTCTCTGTCAGTGGAAGAGTGTTATCAAATCTCCTGAATTCTTCAAGACAGGAAGATGCTGAAGAGTCAGAGTCATTATCTTCTGGCTGGAATGGTGACTCTTTAGACTTTTGTAGATCAGGCTGAGGCTCTTGTTCAGATTGAGGATCAGCGTCCAGTTCTTCTCCTGCAGATAAAATTGCATCTTCACTGTCAGCTTATTTTTCTTTAAAGAATATCAGATCAGCGACCTCAGCAACAGTTAACAATGTGGGGGTGATGGGTTCCGTATTAGCGGGTGGTATATTTCCCTCTAAGTATTTATCCCCCGTTGACCCCTCAGACACTGGTGGGCGTTTCCCAGTGCCTTCTCTGTAGTCAGGATTGGTGATGGGTTCCGTATCGGCGGGTTGTTTCTTTCCCTCCAAGTCTTTGTCCTCCTGAGACCCCTAAGGCACTGATGGGGTTTTCCCAGTGCCTTTGGCGGAGTCAGTGATAGTTATATCCCTATCAGCGGGTTGTTTAGTTCCCTCTGAGTTTTTGGGATCAATTAGTGTGCCCTCAGACAAAGGCTGTGATTTGCTAATGTCATCCTTGGGCGAAGTGGAAGGCGCTCCCCTACCAGCGGGTTGTATGTTTCCCTCTAGATCTTGGGGAGTAGTAGTTGGGACCAAGGGCACTGATTGTGATTTATCAGTGTCCTTCATTGTCACCAGGGTGGATGTTGCTTGGTCTCCACTGGGTGGCATATCAGTCTTGGGCTTCTTTTGCCTTTTGGGCTATGTTCCTGAAGCCTCAGGGCCATGAGACTTGGGTTTGGTCTTAGTCCCAGTCTGAAACTTCCCCTTTCTCTTTTTAGGAGTAGGGTTAGGAGACACTGAATCCCTCTAGTTGTTTACAGCAACCATATGGGCCATCAATACAATATCAGTGACTAGGGATGGGTCTTTTTGAAAATTAGATTGACTCAGGGTACTAGGTAAAGCAGTATATTTGTACTCCTGGGGGTAATTACAACCCAGTAACACTTGCAAAGCGCAAGAGATAAACCTAGGATACGAAACGTATTTCGTCCTAGTTTTACTCAGCAGCTTGGTTACGAGATCACTGTAAATGATCTCTCCCATGTCGACATTGACCCCATTCATCAGACAGTATGCCATCATCAACTGATAGAATTAACGTGTTCAGTGGATGAGTGGTTCCCGCCGAGGACCTGAATCACAAAAGTAAATAGGATCCTCCAAGCCATAGGAAATGAACTCTTTGTAACTGGGGTCTTGTCCAAAAATTTTGGATCTAAAACGATTTGTTTTAACCCATCCTTCACTGTGGAGGGTTCAGGATGGGCGACATAAACTCCCTTATTGTAGTCTAACCCTGTTGAGGTGCAAAAAGTTTTGTAATCCAGGGTGACTGATCTTTCCGCATTAAATAGACTGAACTTAATGAGATACTCCCTGAGTGGTCTTAGGTCTGTCTCATTAGTTGAGGGTGTCGGGTCATAGGCCACTGAAGTAGCCCAAAACTCCCTGAGAAGATTTTGGTATACAATTGAGGGACACTGAACAAATGCCATTTTCAGTGGGCAGTTAAACAAAAATTTCATAATGTCCTTATAGGCTGGGACAGTTTGAGGGTATTCAAAATTTCCTATGACATTATTTGATTTAAATTCAACATTGCTAAGATCACCTACCCACTGTGATGCAAACTGAAGAGATTGTGTTCTTGCCATTTCCATTAAAATGTTTTAGGGTTTTGAGAAAAATATTTTGACAAGAACAATTAAAAGGGTTTAGAATCTCTCAAGTTGTGATGAAAAAACTTTTGTAAAGGTTTATAGAGAAGATTTTTCAGAAAACAATTTGAAGAACACAAAGATTTCTGGGTTTGAAAGAGATTTTGACAGAGTTTTGTTAGCAGAAATACTTTGTGTATGTTTTAGGGATTTTGTGGGGGGGGGGGGTATTTATAGAGTGATGAGAGGGGTGGTTTGTGCACTAAAGTGGATTTGTAAAGTCGGTTTTTGAAAACGTTTTGAATTTCCACATTTAATGCTACCCTACCACTACCCGCAGTAAAATCTCGGTTTTCAAGGATGCAGTTGGTACACAGTAAAAGTGCACTTTTGCAGTAATAAAATATCCACAATATATTTTATGTGAGAGGAGGCATTTAATGCCTAGTGGGATGAGGTAAGTTGTTGAGAGACCCTTGACATGGATGTCAGTAAGACAAAGAGACATATATTCCTATATTAAATTGGCATGGTTACCAACCTAGGACATTTAAGTAACTGATACTTGGAGCATTTAGTTACTCATTCAATGCTCAATATCAACTGTCAGGGTCCCTGAATGAGTCTTACTCATTCAGTGAGATGGTTGCTTTGGATTATGTTCAGGGAGGATGGACCATTTCAGAGAAAACTTACTGATATTGGGATTGGTTTTCAGGTTGCTGACTTTCAATGTCTAGCATTCCCTATTCAGCTTTCAGTCTCCTAAAGGTAGGTTCATCTAAGGGTTTTGTGAAGATATAAGCAAGTTGATATTCAGTGGGAATGAAATGAAGCTCTATGTCTCCTTTCATTATGTGGTCCCTGATAAAATGTTATCTGATATCAATGTGTTTGGTTCTTTGGTGAAGGACAGGGTTGTTGGAGATAGCAATGGCACTAGTGTTATCACAGAAGATGGGTACCATTTTGTAGTGGATGTCATAGTCACTGAGTTGACTTTTCATCCATAATACATTGGCACATCATCCTGCAGCAGCAACATACTCAGCTTCGGCTGAAGACATAGCCACTGATTGTTGCTTTTTAGCACTCCAACAAGCCAGTTTTCCTCTAAGAAATTGACAGGACCCTGAGGTACTTTTTCTGTCCATGTTGCAGCCAACATAATCAGAGTCAGAGTACCCTTTGAGATCAAACCCTGAGCATTTTGGATAATAGAGTCCAAGGTTTGGGGTTCCCTTCAGGTACCTGAGTATTCTTTTGGCTGCAGTGAGGTGGGATTCTTTGGGATTGGACTGATATCTTGCTATTAAACAGACTGAGAATTGTATGTCTGGTCTGGAAGCAGTAAGATACATCAGTGAGCCAACAATCCCTCTGAATTGAGTTTGGTTGACTGATTTGCCAGTGAGATCAGGTCCAAGGTTGTTAGGAGGGACCATTGGTGTCTTCACTAAGGCGCAGTCAGATATTTCATATTTCTTCAAGAGATTTCAGGTGTACTTCTCTTGATTGATGGAGATTCCTTTGTCAGTTTGCCTGATTTGTAGTCCAAAGAAGTATGTAAGTTCACCCATCATGCTCATTTCAAACTTCTTTGTCATCAGTTTTTCAAACTGTTTGCAAAGAGTGTAGTTTGTTGAGCCAAAGATGATGTCATCAACATATACTTGGAGTAGTATCATATCTTGTTTTGTCCTATAGATAAACAATGTGTTGTCTATCTTTCCTCTGATAAACTTGTTTTGAATCAGGAAGGCTGCGAGAGTTTCATACCATGCTCTGGGAGCTTGTTTCAGTCCATAAAGGGCTTTATCAAGCTTGCAGACATAGTCAGGGAATTCACTACTCTCAAAGCCAGGAGATTGCTGAACATACATATCTTCCTTGAGTTCACCATTCAGGAATGCACTTTTTACATCCATCTGGTAAACTTTGAAGTTCATGTAGGTAGCAAATGCAAGGAAGATCCCGATGGCTTCCATTCTTGCAACAGGAGCAAATGTCTCATCATAGTCAATGCCTTCTTGTTGACTGTAACCTTTGGCTACAAGTCTGGCTTTGTTTTTAATGACAGTGCCATTTTCATCAGTTTTGTTCCTGAAAACCCACTTCATTCCTATAACTATGACATCCTGAGGACATTTGATCAAGGTCATGACCTTGTTTTTATCAAACTGTTGAAGTTCTTCTTGCATAGCCTGAACCTAGCTAGGATGTTTTAGAGCCTCAGTGACACTCTTAGGTTTTATATCTGATAGGAAATCAGCATATAGACATTCATTGGCTGAAGCTGCAGTTAAGTTAGCAGCCATGCTTCTAGTGAGCATGCCTTCAGTGGGTTCACCAATGATGTTTACAAGTTCAATATCCTGAGATTTTGTCCACTTACACTGTGGTCTAGGATCTGAGCTTAAAGAGGTCACTGGAAACTCAGGAGTGAGTTCAGGTGCAGGAGCCACAGAATCATTAAGAACATATGTTGAGATGTCTTGTTCAGGTTGGGGATCTTGAATCACAGGTTCCTGAAGATTTAGTTCAGTGTTACCTATCCCAGCAGGGACTGATTGATTATCAATGAATTCATTGATTGTTGGTCTGGGAAAGTTGTGAGGTAAGACATAATATGAGATGTCAGCATCAGCTTGGTATAAGGAAT
Organism: Chrysanthemum seticuspe; assembly: GCA_019973895.1. Taxonomy (NCBI): domain Eukaryota; kingdom Viridiplantae; phylum Streptophyta; class Magnoliopsida; order Asterales; family Asteraceae; genus Chrysanthemum; species Chrysanthemum seticuspe. Next base: position 80,171,693 of record BPTQ01000009.1, on the reverse strand, counting down.
TGATTTCAGTGTTATACTCATCAGGAGGATATTTTGATGAGTTATCAATTCCTATTTCCTCCACTGAGGTGTTGGTGAACCTGATGCTTTTTGAACTCTCATCAAAGGTGACATGAAAAGTTTCCTCAACTTGTTGTCTCCTTGTGTTAAATACCCTGAAGGCTTTGGAGATCAGTGAATAACCTAGAAAATATCCATCATCAGCTTTAGCATCAAACTTGCCTAGATGATCCTTGTGGTTATGAATAAACACAGGACATCCAAACACATCAAAGTAGCTGATATCAGGAAGTCTACCTTTGAATATATCATATGGGGTTTTGTTATGTCTTTTGACAATGATTGACCTATTTTTAGTGTAACAGGTTGTTTTGACTGCTTCAGTCCAGAAATGTTTTGAAAGAGCTGAGCCATTTAACATAGTTCTAGCTGCCTCAATGAGAGTTCTGTTTTTCCTTTCAGCTACCCCATTTTGTTCAGGGGGTGTAAGGAGATGAAATTTTTTGGGAGATTCCCTTTTCATCACAGAAATTCTCAAGCTCTTCATTTCTGAACTCAGTACCATTGTCAGTTCTGATTTGTTTAACAGTAATGTCATTCTGGTTTTCAATGATCCTGATGAATGACATTATAGTGTCAGCTTCCTGACTCTTTTTGGAAAGAAAGTATACCCAAGTATATCTTGAAAACTCATCAACAATGACAAGAGTATACTTCTCATGCTGGATTGATCTAGGACTGACTGGTCCAAAGAGATCCATATGCAGGAGGTGAAGGCAGCTTTTGATTGAGAAATTTTGTTTTGTTTTGAAGGATGCTCTTTGATGTTTGCCTTTTTCACAGGCTGAGCATGGTCTGTCTTTTGCAATAACCAGTGATGGTAAACCAAGGACCTTTTTTTGTTTTGTCAAGTTGTTGATATTTTTGAAGTTTAAGTGAGAGAGTCTCTTATGCCACAGCCAGTTGACAGTTTCAGTGGCTTTGGCAAAGAGACAGGTTCCATCTTGAGAGAGTGTTGACATGTCTAAGACATAAACATCATCCCTTCTAGGAGCTATCAAAACAACTTCTTTGTTGGCATTGAAAATGGTACCTTGTTTGTCATTGAATTGCACAATGTACTTTGCATCACAGAGTTGACTGACACTGATGAGATTGTATTTTAGACCATTGACATAAGCTATTCTAGAGAAAACTATTCCATTACAATATACTGAACCATAACCTTCAGTGGGACATGATGAGTTATCACCAAATACTACCTTGGGTACTGGTTCCTTTACATACTTGTGTAGATACTCCTGAACACCAGTCATGCTTCTTGAGCATCCACTATCTAGATGCCAGATAGGCTCCCTGGCGTGTCTCTACACAAGTAGTAAAGTGGATTAGTTTCTCTTACTGACTCACATACTAGCGGGCTTGGGTTTAAAGGTCTGTTTAAATTTGGCAATTGACTCATGGTCAGTGGTTGAGTGCATTGTGCTACCACAGGTTTTGCATTTTGAGACTGAGGATGACTCATGGTCAGTGGTTGGGGGCTCATAGCTATGATCAGATCCGCCGTTTGTAGTCTAATACAAAATTATAACAATCAATAAGTTAGTATAAAACAATAGCACAAAGTATCTCGAAGACAAAAATTCTAAAGTATGTTTTTTTAAGGTTCAGAGACACTTCGTGTGTTTGAAATATAAGGTTTGGAAAACAACCTCGTCGTCAGCTTTAGTTTCAGAAGGAAGCTCTGACCCACCATTGCCACTACTTTCATGTCAGAAATCATCACCCGCAACACCATTATCAGTCTCTGGATCATTAGAAGAAATAGCCGCAGTTGAAACATCTGAAGACTGCTTTTTGGTAACATCAGGTTCGGGAGCTAAATCCTTAGACCTCTGATATTAGGTAACATTAGTTACGGGATTCCAAAAGTAAAGGTTCCCAGTTCTACCATCAACTAAACCTCTCCATGGCTTCGGAAGAGTAGGATCTTCTGGTGCATAACGGGGTCCAGCAGCAGCCATATCAGCAAACCGATCTCAAGTAAACTACACAGATAAACCAACCAAACAAAAATATAAGATAAGATGTTTAAACGACTAAAAAACTAAGAGAGATTAACACAAAGCAACCCGGGCATGTTTAACTTGCAAAGAATTGCAATTAACATTACAAATTATGCTTTTGAAATAAAATAAAACTATTCTGGCATTCTACATTTTTACCTATACGCAAAACGCTGCTCCTAGTTCATATAAAAAAAAGAAGCTAATTTCATAAAGCCACATGTTTGGTAGATTCAGACCTTGAGCTCGGTTGTTCTTAGAGTTTTGATCACAAATCTGTCGTCATGAGAAAGATAGAAAATGCTGCTACTTTTCCCTAGAGAAGAAAGCACTCTTAAACCGTCATCCCCACATATGGACATCAAAAAATCTCTGTGAGGTTACCACTCAGCGATGATGATGTTTAGAAGTTCTTAAAGACTAAAATCATAGTCAAGTGAAAACTGATTATTAAAGTATAGCACATAATCAGTTTTCACATCATCGGATTTTCATGTATAATCAGTAAATATCTACATGACTCAATCACTATTAACTTTTCACAATGCCTCAATCTTCATGCCTCAATCACTAATAACTTTTCGCACACCATACAGGATACAACACTAGCTAACAACACTCGTTCCTGAGACAAAGTCTCTGCGATACATTTCAACTAACCAAACACTTCATATCAATAGCAAAGTTACACTAACAATCCTATCACCTAATTTTTTTTTATCATAACAACATCTATCACTTCATATACAATACAAAACGTAAAGGAAACCTTGTTTATACCTGATTTAATAACGATGGTGGTGGTGTCGGAGTTAGTCTAATCGAACAATATCGGTGGTGGTGGATAACGACGGTTGTATTGCCGGAGTTAGCTAATCAAACAATTTAGGTGATAACAACGGTGGAGTGTGGCGGATTTAGGGTTTCGGTGAGTTCCGACGGTGGAGTGTGGCGGAGTTAGGGTTCCGGTGACTTTCGATGGTGGAGTGTGGCGGAGTGTGTGAGATCCGGTTTTTATTTCTGATTTTAGTTTGGGATGATTTGGGATTGGGGTTCTGATTTGGGTGGGATGATTAAACCGTTTTTAGTAAGCAAAAGCTTTAGTAAGCAAATGACAAAAACTGTGTATGTTGTGTATGTAAAATGACAAAAAAATCCTTCGATAAAAATACGGTTGCCCATCACTTTTTAGTTGCCCAAAAAACAATACCTTACACATACGGGACACTTGTCACGATATCGATGAGTTCCCAAATGACAGCGGTTGCCCTCGGTCCATTTTCAAATTAAAAACAAAAAGTGGTCCAGAAAGTGATTAGCCTCAGGGCGCCGGGGGCATTTGACTCATTTTCCCTAAAATTAATCACCCATGATCCAAACCGGGTCATACCGGTTCTTACCCGACCCGTTACCATCACAAATCCCAAAACCGAAATCACAAACACCTCGTTCTTCGATTGTTACCACACGAAACTGACAATAAATTATTTCCTGGATTTCTCACCGTATCATGTTTTCATTCGAGCACCACACAAAACATAAGCAAAAGGTTCTAATCAGTCTTATTATTTGTTTCTCAAAACGTGTTAATCTTGTTTACCAACCTTTATTTCCACGAAAACTAACTATAACAAAATGTGTAATTGGTTTAAAAAATAAAAATAAACATAATATATAACGGGTCTTGGCTTACCATAAGAATGACGAGAAAGATGAGAGGGAGACGAGAGAGAGATTTAGGAGATAGAGGAGGAGTGATGGCAACAGCCATGGTGGCTGTGGTGGCGGCTGTGGTGGCGTACGTGTGCTACAAACACCACATTACACCCAAGACGAACTCTACCCAACATAATACCTTTAACACTCGTTTTTACTTGAAAACCCTAGAAATCCGAATCTTGAAATCAAGATTTGGAACGCGTGTGAGGGTTTGGAGGTGCGTATGATATAGAAATAGAATCACAAGATCCCGATCTACAAGATGGGATAGGTGGTGTAATTATTAGAGGTGGCCGGAATGTTGGCCGGAACCCTAGATGGGGTGGCCGGATTTTAGAGAGAGAAGGGGAGGGATATATGTGTGTGTGTTTTGTAGAAAGAGAAAGAATATGTTGAAAATGAGAGAATGGGGAGGGTAGGGAGTATATATACTCCAAGGAGGGACTATTGTTGCAACTGCGTAAAACGTTTGATATATTCGGTTCGGGGCTTGTTTGAGCTAGCAAACGAGGGATTCGTGACTCGAGAGTTACGCCAATGTTCTTAAAATAATATTTTCAATGAAAACGGTATATAATACGACTCGTAACTCAACTTAGATGAAACGATCGCTCTAATTGGCGTTTCTCCAATGACGACGCATCGAGGAAATTATGAGTTGTCACAGCCTCACCTCCTTAAAATGAATCGCGTCCTTGCGATTCAATTCAAGTTACACACGAGGATTTATATTCACGTTCCCTGCGTAAATCAGGATCTTACTGCAAGTTTCTACGAACTTCGAAGATAGGGATGCGACTTCACTAAAGTCGTCCGACTTAATGGTCTATTATCTCGATAGTTAAACGCTCAAAGGTTTGAGTTTCCCAGAGGGATATCAACTGCCTTATCGGCCAGTCATTTCTTCCTATTACGCACGAAAATGTTTGGAACTCTTCTGAGTCTTGATGGTAGCTCAAGGCTCTGAGCTACTGGTGTAACTTCAGCAAGGATCTTGAAAAGATCGATATATTGCGGACTAAGCATCTCATTCTCATGGTGAATTTCTAAGCTTAACCTAGGTCATATCCGGGAAGTTAAGAGGTTTACGTTGTCTGTGTTTCCTAATGATTCGTGAGTGGATTTCCTATCCATCTCAACTTAGAATGGTCTCCTTGACAGCTTCTTAAATAGGTTCAGGGTTGGTAGGTTGAGTACTTCCATTTCTACCCAACAATCGGGATCGGCACTTATGACCATAAAGGATCTCTTACGGTGCCTTTGAGGTACTACAGCGATAGGTATGGTTATAGGAGAAGTTGACCAATGGAAGGTGTCTGTCCCAACCATTGTCAGACTCGAGAGTTGTCTATAAGAGAGTTTGGCCAACGAAAGGTGTCTATCCCAACCGTTGCCAAACATGATAGGCACGCGATGTGTCCTACTAATGTTCAAATGGTTTCTTTACTTCAGCCATCAGTCTGGAGATGATACACTGTAAACATATCCAAATCTGTTCTCTCGGCTCTAGGAAGTGATCGGCGAAACATAGGTGTGTGGCGATTGCCATGATCCGAAAAAGGATAGAAATCAGCATTTCTAATGTGCACTATTTTCTTTACGTAAGAAGAATTCTATTTGCTTAACTCAGGCTTCCAGATCGCACTTCCTCCTTAAAGAGGATCGGAAGAAGTCGAAGGTTGAAAGAGAAGAATCAGATGTGTACTAAGAGAATGAATCTCGGATAGAGAAATGGACCACGGGGATTCCCCTTTTCAATTGGGGTTCCATAGTGAGGACTAGCTCATATGAGTGAAGTCACTTTACCAGAGGGAGAGGATTGAGCACTCTCTCACCTCCTTAAAAGAAGGTAGAGGGATTCTCTAAAACTGCAATAACTATGGGAGAGAGACGAGCATAGTCGTCCATACTTTCCATCTTGCTAATTAGCGGGAGGTGAATAGGTTGGTATGACTACTAACAACCACTCAGGTAAGGGCGCGGGATCTACTCCCTAGGTTCGGTCTACGGCGTAGCTTTATCGATCGGTTAAGAGAACCAAAAAGGATACCAGGTGTTTCTTGAAGGGCTAGAGAACGATTAGGTGGTTGTCCCAAGGAACGTGGTTCAGGTTACTCCTTAGGATTTCATGATTTCTGTTGAGCACGAAATCTCTACTGGACGGGAAGTCTAGGAAGTTCATAGTACGACTCTGTTAGACAGTGTTGATTGCTACTAGCAATCAGTCGGTTGACCTAGCATGGTATCTAGGTTAGAGGCGGAAAGTACGACTCCTAAAGAGAGTATTTATTACTAACCGGAATCAGTCGATTGACTCATTGGTGCACTTAACACTTAACGCAGAAAGGTTCAATATTCAACTCCAAGATCATAACTTCCAAAAGAGGTTCGACTACCAATCGATATCAATTCAAATCCTAAATACGAGTGAACGTCAATGGCTCTAAATAGGTCTACTAAAGAATTTCATATCGATAGAGTGTAAGATACAATGCCGATAGGACAGCGTAGGTAGTACCACAATCGGTGGTATGATGTCAGCAGACTATTGTTGATAAAACAATTCGAGAGTTCAATGTTGTTAGAAAAATATTGATGGAACAATATCTACAGGATAACCTCGGATAACAACTTCACTAAAAAGGTTGTTAGAATGTTATCGATAGGGGTATTTAACTAGAGGATAAAGTAAAACATCAACAGCATGTAAGGTACAACCTTAACTAAGAGTCGTTAACGAAGCAATGTCGAGAAGACATTATCGGTTTAGAGTAAGAACAACGTCGACTAGATGACGTCGTTTGAATCAACCTCGAGTGTATGGTACGGTTTCGAAAAGTTTAACAACAATCGATTCAAGACGAGGCTCGAGGTAGAAGTGTCGGTAACAGGATTACAAACGAAACGAGGCTGAATGAAAAATCCAACAAGATTACTAATGAAACAAGGCCGAATGAGGATTCCAATCAAGATTACTAACGAAACGAAGCCGAATGGCAATTCAAGGCCGAATGACAATTTGAGGTCGAATACCGATTCGAGGTCGAATGATGATCTTATCAAGTTTATCAATGAAACGGAGCCGAATAATAATTCTAGGCCAATTGATGATTCAAAATCAAATGATGAGTTAAAACTCGGAACGAGACCCAAAATCACAAAATCGAAAACCCAAAAACCAAAAATCAAAACCAAATCCAAAATAGCCCAAAACAATTCCAAATGCTCTAGTGAGATCGACGAGGCTTATGATGATAAGCAACTCGGATGTAAACGGTGCCAATCGGGTCTAACCCGAATTATGGCGAACTACGCTCGATGGCGACAAACATGAATTCCATATAAATGGAGACGCATAGCGGTGTCAGTAACACTACAGTTCGAGAGGTGTTGCGATGCTAGTGTGTCGTGTGTGAGTACATGCTTTCGTGATGTTGGTGAGTATGAGTGTGTGAGTCCACCTAAAGCTCATCGTTCCTAAAACCAATCTCTAACCCGAACATAATTATGTTATAACTACTCCCAGTATCGCAAAATTCACCTCTGAGACGGACATAGGTGATCAGCCCATGTCCTACTGTCTCAGGTTAAATATAGGTGATCAGTCTATATTCACACGAGATTTAATGAATTTTGATCAAGCAAGGCACAACCAATTAATATAAACCAATTCTTAATATATATTCCCAACTTCAATATTATCTACTCCATATGTATTCATTTTCTTATCTCAAAGATATCTCGTTTCACCATTTAGTTACTAGCGTTAGGTATCATCGTGTGTGTGGTATCGACTCGACAAGACACCATGAATGCACTCATATGACCCCAATACGGCTTATAACGACACAATGAGACATCTAAACGGTAAGTTTTATAGTTTAATAAGTTTCGAAATAAATAGTTAGATCTTATCGGGTTCATCAACTCGATAAACTCAACCATTTACTCATGTCTCTTATTATCCCAAAAACCAGTCACATCCTAACGAGTCATAAGGATAATTCACCCATTAATAACGTTATCCTGCGTACATAACGGGCACTTATTAGATTCGTCAACCTGATAAGTCCGTTATCCACGTGGATGGACGCTATTAATGTTAGGTCATCCGTAACCCATGAAAAACACATAAATGGTATTAAATACTCATAGATGGCACATTTCGATAAGAGTGTCCTCGAAACATTTAACAACTCATTAACTAGAAAGCATTTTTATTTTTAGACGTTAGTTCCTTTTTTTTAAAATGTTGAATAACAAGGCGAGTCTTGTTATCGAATGTTTATTACCAAAAACCCTTTATTCTCTATATTTTCTAGTTTTATTTACTTGCTTATATATATATTACGTCAAATTTCAATGTAAGTTTCGAGTCACTATTCGTTTCGAGTTCACAAGTCCGAGTCATGACTCTCGGCTTTTACACGCCATATTGCCCAATAAATACTAAAGTCCATGATATGGCGTTGTCGGGGTCAATCGAGACTAAAAAGTCACGATAACACCGACGTTGCGCAAAGTTGACATATATATTACTAATTCCAAAATAAACTACCCCACAACTCCAATCAATCCTCCAAACAATCTCATATCAATTTCGCCATCCAAACAAACGACCAAACATACCCAACACCACCAAGCACTCCCAATTGACTCTTTCAATTCCCAAACACAACCGATTAACGAGTATCAAATCTAATGTTTGTTAATAACTTACTAATTACCGAAATCACTACAATTAGTTTGTTACCCAATGAAAGCTATTAATTAAAATATCGCCCGATTCCAAATAACCGATACGTACCCATGATTCACCGTTAACCAAATAATTGCACGTTAGTCCAATTTATCATCTGAAAACTCTTACTAGTTCCACACATTATTATAACAGTAGCGGACATGAATCTATTATTAATAATAAAAACCGACTACCACTTGTTTATCAATACTTAAGAACAAAAAAACGGTTTACGAAAGTCTCGACCCAAGATTGTGACACGAGACTATGTACCCTTCGACATCATCAAAACCATTATAACCTATCAACTAGTTATGACCAAGAACACATAAAAATGATAAAAATGCAAAAACGCATGAACATGACACAACACACGATACCAACACACTAGTTTACATGTTTTATTAGTTTTAAACACGTTTTAGACTCGTGTTCGTCAAAACCCAACCATAGAACTCACTTTCACGAGACAAAAGGTCTCGTTCGTGACTCCCTAACTTAGTTATACTAGCACCATGTTCTCTACATTCCAAATCATTCCCACGGCTATTACTAGCATGCAAGCTCTAAATCTAGTGGTGAGATTACGCAAGGAAATTGCGTAACCTTGATACTTTGAGAGCATCCGTATTATTGATTAATAATATTAAAGCATTGGTTGTTACATTCTGTGTTCATCTATTTACTTTAATCTTCTAAGTATACTCAAGTAGATTTCGCATACTTGTGTGCATTCCTACAAAAAAAAAATCTTTGTTGTACTGGAACTACCCCAGGGTAACTACTTAATACAAGCTAAGTGTTGTAAAGCTAAGGTTTGGGACTCCACACTCTGTGAAAGGCATAGTGTGTATGTAAGCATGAAGACATGCTCATAATGTGTGCATAAGCATAAGGACATGCTTATATGGTGTGCGTAAGCATGAGGACATGCTTACTGTGTGTGTATAAGCATGTGGAATGCTTATAGTGAACTACTAAAATAGGCAGAATTAAATCGTCTACTAGCGGGGCACAGATTCCATAAGTGTCCCATCAAACAGTTCATCAAATACGCCATAAACATCTTGATACGCGTACAACGCGCGTTCGGGGTCAAAGGAAACTTCCTTTTCTTCGAGCAAGTTTTTCAACCACCTAGGCAGTTAACCTAATCGTTGTAGTGTAACATTAGGGTAAGCCTCGGGATTGATATCGTTCTCTAGGGGAATAGGAATGCTAGTGAGAAATTACTACAATAAGGTTGGGGTTGAGGAAGATTATTTTTTATCTTTTTTATATTTTTTTAGAAAATGGAAAGGTACGGTCTCGGGGTATTGGATTTGGGGGGTGGTACTTCTACCAATTACTCTAATTATCTAATTATCTAATCTAAGCTAAGGGGTAGTCTATGTCTATTTGATGTGTGCTCGTATGATGATTAAAAATGTGTTTACCTAGATACTATTACTCGCTAGTTATCTTTTATTGATGGTTGAATTGCCACGTCCTTATTCTTAATGCGTTGTGTCTTCTAAGGTCGTAGGGTATGCTTTTCTCCCTAACTCTTTGAGAATACCTTAAGGTTATTGCTTACAAAATCTCTAGGATTCATAAACTAAGTCTAAGGTTATCTTTGGATTTTTAGCCTACAATTACTCTAGGTGATCATAAACTAAGGTTCACAAAGATTACTCAAGCATTAAAAACACAATGATGGCCTATTGCAATCCTAAGCCAATTACAATTAAGATAAGAGACAACCAATCAATATTTAATAACTAGGTTTCATAGATCTAAGCAAACACACAAATAAATTAGCCGGGCATGGTGAACATGCAAGCATACACACATACAATCGAAGACATAATGAAATCAATGAAGTAAATAACTTACCTTGTTGTAAAATAGGGTATGAGAACCCTAAGATAATGCCCATGACAAACCAAAGTCATTTTAGGTTTTTACTCCACAAATCTACCTCTCTAAAAGTCTGAAAATCGAATTCTATATATAGAGTTACAACTGCGACGGCGTCACCTTTTAATTGTGATGCTGTCGGATCACCCCCATTAGGGTTTCGTCTTGGCCAAGTCAACTTTGGGACGGTGTCACGTTGTGGTTGTGACGTCGTCATCTTCAACTTCTGACGCCGTCTGAATCTGGATCTAGGCCGTCTGAGGGAAAAGGTATTCGTAAAGCCCTACTCTTCAAAGCCTGACGCCGTCAGGTGTAAAATAGCAATTTCACTTCTGATTCGTCGCAACTATAGGGACGGCGTCGCCCTTTGTTTGTGACGCTGTCAGGTGTAAAATAGCAATTTCACTTCCAGCAGCTTGAGTGCTTTATCTTGACTTTAGCCATTTTCTTCACATATTCATGCCTTTTCGTCCAAATAAGCATCATTCCAGCATTTTGCCTTCAAGAGACCTAAAAAGTGGAAAGGAACGAAATTAAGCAGTAACGGATATAAAAGTGGTCGATTAAGGGCTTAAATGACCCCTCAAAAGTGTACCTTTTAAATCCTTATCAAATATCCCTAGACTTGGTATTTGCTTGTCCTCAAGCAAATGTGCTTTTGGCCAATCAATTTATAAATTAGGGGGCATGAAGCATTGGTTTAGAATAATTCACAACAAGTATAAGCCCCGCAAAAGTCATAACAAGCACATAAATTATATACTAGCACCTCACAAGTGGTGTTACTCTCATCTCTCGGGTGTATATGAAATATATCAAATTGGAAATGGAAGATAAACACTCATTAACCGGTCCTAGTACATAGATTACCAGAGGCTTGAGACTAGATCAAACCTCCATCGCTTTGGCGAAAGCACCTAGGAAAAACTATCTAAGACGTCTTATAAAGGGTTGTAACGTTAGGCTTACGGTAGGGAAAATAAAGGGTTTGGTTGGATAGGCAATTTAGTGGTGGCAAGTCAAAAATCTTTATGTTACAAGCATGAGAAGAATGTCGTTGCTAAGCCAAGACTCGACACTCTAAACTCTAGATAACTTTAAAACAAACAAACATAAATATAAAGATAGATGTAGGATGGTAGCCCGTATGTTTTTATTTTCATTTTTTTTCAACACTCTTTTTTTTGATTTTTTTTTTATACACTTTTACTCTACCATCCTCTACGATAACATCAAAATATAAGGGATTTATGGGCACATCCCTACACTTGAGTTTTTATTACTCTAACACTAATTTGACCCGAATTGAAAAGATCAAAACACTTGGAGTACATTATTACGTAAATAAAGGGAATTTGAATTTAACGTTCTTTCCCGTCACTTCATAAAATTTAACTTTTCCCATGAGTCCCAATCGTCCCAAAACTGTATACAAAGGATATGACTCGACTTAGCAACTTATGCAAGTAACTAGATAATTGAACTAAGGGTTTAGTATGATAACAATAATTGTAACACCCCCAAATCTCAGTACAGCGGAAGACTTAATCAAGTTTTCGGGGCGTTACGACTGGATTGGTATCTCACACAAGTATAGCAAACAAGATAGTCATTTTCATTCAAAACCAATCCCAAATTTAAATATTCAAAACATTAATCTAAAAGTATAAATATTAGGCCCAAAACATGATTTAATAAAATAGGTCCCCATAATTTATCAGAGTCAAATATGATCCTTGAACCACGCCTCCTTTCCAAGCTTCCACCGAACACGTATTCCAAACATCGTTTAAATACCAGAGAAAACATGCTAAAAGGTCAGCTTACGCTGGTGAGTTCATAGGTTTAAATTCAATAAAATCGTAGTGGACCTGTAGGAGGTGATTTGCTATGCAAGACTAAAGATAGATAAACATCGTTCATAAACCATTTCATATCGGAAGTCACAATCCATATCCCGCATCCAGGGATCACTCGGGCCTAGCGACTCTAGTCCAGCACTGTCGTGGCAAAGTCTAGAACAATTGACAACCCCAAACTAGGTCGAGGTAGAAGTCTATTCTTAGCTAGGCAACAGTTATAGCAATTAGGATTTCTACCCTAGTCTAAGTCAACGACTACCACACATCTATCTAAACAGTCAAGCACATAAGCAAATCCAAATAGTTTTAAAGGTCCAAAAATAGTAGCATGATTCTCACCCCAATTTAGTTAAAAACGTAGATAAAAATGGGCTATGACACTCAACTCAAGCAAGCAACGCACGAATAAACACAAGCAGAAGATAACAGGTAATCACAGCACAACAACTATCGACTCGGCACAACCTATTAATGTAAACTAATTTTAATATATATTTCCCAAAATCAATGTTATCTACCCCAATGTATTCCATTTCGTTATTTCCAAAAATGTCTCATTTTACCGTTTAGTCCTAGTGTTTGGTATCCTCATGTGGGAGTATCGACTCAATATGATGCCATGAATGCACTCAAACAACCAATATGTGACTCAATGCAACACAATGAGACATCTAAGCGATAAGCTCCATTGTCCAATAAGTTTCGGAATAAATAGTAGACCTTATCGAATTCGTCAACCCGATAAACTTATTTATTTATTCGTGTCGCTTATTATCCCATAAACCGGTCGCATCCTAAAGAGTCATAAGGATAATTCACCCATTAATAAGGTTACCCAACGTACCTAGCGGGCTCTTATTAGATTCACCAACACTATTAATGTTAGGTTATTCGTAACCCATGCACACAACGTAAGTAAATAAATACTTGAAAATTAGTATTAAATGCCCATAATTGGCATATTTCGATAAACGTGCACTCGAAACATTAATTATTTATTTATTATAAAACCTTTCTATTTTAGTCGTTAGTTTCCATTTTAAAACAATAAATAACAAGGCAAGTCATGTTATCGATATTTTTTGTATAAAAGCCTTTTTATTATTAATGTTTCATAGTTTATTAGCATTTTCATATATACATTTCGTCAAATTCCAATATTAGTTTCATATCATTATTCGTTTCGAGTCTACAAGCACGAGTCATGACTTCTCGGCTTATAAATCAATCAATAGTCCAAACTATACTAAAGTCCATGTTAAGGCGTTGTCGGGGTCAACTATTGATTAAAAAGTCAAAGTAACACCGACGTTGCTCAAAGTTGACAATTTATATATATCAAGTCCAAATAAAAGTCATAATAGCGCAATTCAATCCCAAATCAACTCAAATCAATCTCGCCAACCAATCAACCAACCAAGTATACCCGAAACCAATGTTATGACCCTAATGGTCATGACACGGTCACGGTTAAGACCATGTAAACCAAACAAGCTCTAGAAGCTTTTCGGCTCCACGCGTCTCATCTAAACACCAAAAACATCAACCCACAAGCTGCCACGATAACGCGACCCAGACCCTAGGTCCATGTGGGTCACGTACGCCACCCAACCAAGACCATACGTGGGTCTTATGGTGCGTACGCCCCAACAACATAACCAAACGCCTCCCAAATCAATACCACAACATCCAAACACAATCAATCAACCTCCAATCATTAAACAAACATCAAACCCATCATCTATTCTTAATCAAAAACATAAAACTAAACCTAAAATGCAAATACCCAACAATATGATACACCACATGATTCCAAAACACTAGCTACGTGTTTATTTAAGTGTTAATTAGATTTAATCCCATGTTTCACCCAAAACCCCTAAAGGTTGCCACCCATACGAGACCCATATGGCTCGTACGTGGCTGCTCCATGGCCAAACGTGGCGTATTCAAGTCCCTTTTACCTTTTACAAACACGAGCTACAAAATCCACTTGAAACCCTAAAGATTCGAATCGTATTTTCAAGATTTGGAGATGTTATGGAGGTCTATATGGCGCATGTTATATATGGTTGGAAGGAGGATGAAAAGATCTTTAAGATGGTGGTGGAGGTGTGTGGTGACGCGCGGCGGTGTGGCTGGAATCTCGCCGGATTTTAATGTAGCGACTAAGGTTAGGTTTAGGGTTTCTAGAGAGAGAAATTAGTGAGAGAGAAAGGGGTGTGTATGTGTTTTAGAGAGAGAATGAAAGGGTGGAAGTGAGGTGAGGTGAGGGTATATATATATAAGGGAGGGACCAACTTGCAAACTATTTTGGGAGGGAGGGGGCGCCGGCCTAGGCAAAGAGGAGGGGCCGAAGGCGTCCTTTTTCCGTAAACTATCCCGTTTACCCATTTTCGAGATCATATATTGTCCCCCGAGTGTCCCACAACGTTCATTCGACTTTCTATTATCTTTATTTATGTTTTTTCATGAGTTTTGACTATTTATTTGTAAATTTTCGAGTTACGGTATAAAAGTTACATTATTTCTCGTTTTAGGCTTTTCTAGTGCCAAATCGAATAGTGCCTACCAAAAAGAGTTAAAACTCACATGATAACTCGTCCAATAATGAAATAAACCATAAAAACCAATAGACGATATAAAATCAAGTCACGGTTGATAAAAATAGTGTTAAAGGCAAAACTTGGTTTAGTTCAACGTAATGCGGTTACCTAAAATAGACTCTCTAAATTGCCAGTTGTCACAGCCTCCCAGCCTCAGAAGAAACCCGTCCTGGGTTTCACTCCGAGTTTCTTGATGTCATGAAAAGTTTAGGATACTTTCTACGGAAAATGTCCTCACGTTCCCAAATGAACTCCGGTCCATGTCGGGAGTTCCAACGAACTTTGACAATCGGAATACGGCTATGCTTCAGCCGTTTAATCTCACAATCCATGATCTCAATCGGTTCCTCAACGAAATTCAATTTCTCATCAATACGGATATCTCTTAAGGGCACAACATTGTTTTCCTCCGAAATACATTTCTTAAGATTACTAACATGAAAGACATTGTGTACACTGCTCAATTCCGAAGGTAGCTCCAGGCGGTATGCTACCGGTCCGATTCTTTCCAGGATTGGAAAGGGACCAATATATCGGGGATTGAGTTTTCCATGCTTTCCCAAACGGATCACTCCTTTCCAAGGAGAAACCTTTAACATAACATGATCTCCAACCTGAAATTCTAAAGGTTTATGTCTCCTATCGGCATAACTCTTTTGTCTATATCGAGCGGTTTGCAAACGGTTACAAATCTGAAATATCTTCTCAGTGGTTTCTAGGACAAGTTCGGGACCGGTAAGTTGACTCTCGCCAGCTTCAGCCCAACAAACAGGAGAACGACATTTTCGGCCATATAGTGCCTCAAATGGGGCGGCCTTAATGCTAGAATGATAACTATTGTTGTAAGAGAATTCGATCAAAGGGAGATGTCTCTCCCAGCCTTTGCCGAAGTCAATAACACATGCTCTAAGCATATCCTCTAAGGTCTGAATGGTTCTCTCGCTTTGACCATCGGTTTGAGGGTGATAAGCAGTGCTCATATCCAAGTTTGTTTCTAACGCTGACTGTAAGGATCTCCAAAAGTGGGATGTAAAACGGCTATCTCGGTCAGAAATAATAGATATCGGTACTCCATGACGTGATACTATCTCCTTAAGGTACAGTCGAGCGAGCTTGTCGAGACTATCGGTCTCACTAATGACTAAGAAGTGAGCAGACTTAGTTAAACGATCTATGATTACCCAGATAGCATCATTGCCGCTAGCTGTTCTTGGTAATTTGGTGATAAAGTCCATGGTGATTCGCTCCCATTTCCATTCTGGGAGTTCGGGTTGAACTAAGAGTCCTGAGGGTTTCTGGTGTTCGGCCTTTACCTTAGAACAAGTCAAGCACCAACTGACATACTGAGTTATGTCGGCTTTCATGTTAGGCCACCAGTAGAGTTTCTTAAGGTCCTGATACATCTTATCGGCTCTGGGATGAATAGAGTATTTTGATTTATGCGACTCATGCATAATCAAGTCACGGATTCCTCCATGAAATGGTATCCAGCTTCTGTCTTTGAAGCATAAGGTTCCGTCGGAACGCTTCAAGAAGCCGTTTTCACTCTCTACCATTCCATGCAGATTCTCGTAAGGACGGTTCTCTTCCGTCAATGCCGCAGCCTGGGCGGCTAAGATTTGAGACGGTAGAGGCGAAACAATGGTCATTCCTTGGGATCGAACGAGCAATGGTGGAATGTTCTCCTTACGACTAAGTGCATCAGCCACAACATTTGCCTTACCAGGATGATAACGAATCTCACAGTCATAATCACTAAGCAATTACTAACCAACGACGTTGTCTCATATCCAGTTCCTTCTGATCCAAGATATGCTTCAAACTCTTATGGTCGGTAAACACTACACACTTGGTTCCATACAGATAATGTCTCTAGATCCTACGGGCAAACACTACAGCACCTAACTCAAGGTCATGGGTGGTGTAGTTCTTCTCATGCTTCTTAAGTTTTCGGGATGCATAAGCAATCACCTTCTCCCGTTGCATCAAAATAGCACCTAAGCCTTTATGCGAAGCGTCGCAGTACACGACAAAGTCTTCGATTCCTTCAGGAAAAGCTAGGATGGGCGCACTACACAACTTCTCCTTCAGAAGTTGGAATGCTTCTTCTTCCTTTTCTCCCCATTCATACTTAACGTCCTTCTGTGTCAGTTTGGTCAGCGACTTAGCTATTTTGGAAAATCCCTCAATGAATCTCCTATAATAGCCTGCTAAACCTAGAAACTGGCGGATTTCTGATGGGTTCTTAGGAGCTGCCCATTCCTTAATGGCCTCAATCTTAGCTGGGTCAACATGAACATCTCGACTATCTATTACGTGACTTAAGAATTGTACGAACGATATCCAAAATTCACACTTAGAGAACTTGGCATACAGCTTCTCCTCTCTCAACAATTCTAAAATGAGCCCCAAATGCTCTTCGTGCTCCTCACTACTCTTGGAGTATATCAATATGTCGTCTATAAATACTATCACAAACTTATCCAGATATGGCTTACATACTCGGTTCATGAGATCCATGAAAACCGCTGGCGCGTTGGTCAAACCAAACGAAATCACTTGGAATTCATAGTGTCCATAACGAGTCCTAAACGCCGTCTTAGGGATATCCTCCTCTCGAACTCTAAGCTGGTGATAACCAGATCGTAAGTCGATCTTGGAAAAGACACTAGCTCCTTGGATTTGGTCAAACAGGTCATCTATTCTAAGTAGCGGATATCGATTATTCACCGTCAACTTATTCAACTCCCTATAATCAATACACATCTGAAACGATCCATCCTTCTTCTTCACAAACAACACCGGTGCTCCCCATGGTGACGAACTTGGTCGAATGAATCCCTTCTCTGACAACTTTGCCAACTGTTTAGACAGTTCCTCCAATTCTCTTGGAGCAAGTCGATAGGGTGCCCGGGCTACGGGTGCAGCACCGGGTATCAACTCTATTTGGAATTCCACTTGTCGGACAGGTGGAATCCCTGGCAGATCGTCGGGAAACACATCCGAAAATTCTCTAATGACGGGTACATCATTAAGGTGTCTTTCACTCTTCTCCTGGCTTTTCTTTTCAGAAATTCGAGCCAAGAAAAGACAACCTCCTCTATCGATGTACTTCTGGGCCTTCATGCAAGAGATGATGCTCAACTGGGAAGGACTTCCACAGTCGCCCCGATCTCCTTGTATGCTCAGAACTTTTCCGCCATACGGTACACGCACGATCTTCTCATTGCAGATGATGTGTGCACCGTTCTTCGACAACCAATCCATTCTGATAATGACATCAAAACTTCCCAAGGTAACTGACAATAGGTCTATGCTAAACGGGTGGTCTAAGAAACTTAAGGTACAACCTTGGACTACGGTGTGTATCTTCTCCCTATTTCCATTAGCTAATTCCACATCGTAACTAAACCCTAGAGGTGTTTGGGAGATTCCTAGTAATGGCATAAAGTTGGTGGATACAAAACTCATATCCGCACCAGTATCAAACAGTATGGAAGCATAGCGATTATTGAGAAGGAACGTACCCGTAACTACGTTAGGGTCCTCACCAGCTTCCTTCCCAACAGCATACACATGCGCTGTTCCCATGTCTCTCTGCTGATTCCTAGCACCATGGTTTCCCTGGCTCTCCACAACCTCACGCTTCACACGGTTTAAGCCATTACTTCCCACACCTCGGTTAACAAATCCTCCTACATTACCGGGATTTCCTCTCATCCACGGCTCTTGGCACTCATTCTTGTAGTGCCCCTTCTTTCCACATCCAAAATAGGTGACAGTGGCCTTCCAGTCCTCTACTTGTGCAGTTTGAGCTGCAGCAAGTGGTCGGGACCTACAGTCTTTGGCCATGTGACCTACCTTAGAGCACTTCCTACACACATTCGGGCACAATCCATAGTGGTGTCAGTTGCAACGACCACATATGGGTCTACTACCTTTATAACCCTTCCTTTCTCCATTTCCTATGGCGAACACCCTGGCTGTCTCATTCCGTTTGTTGCCATTCCCTTTAACAACTTCATTCTTCTTCCTCTTATCACTCTTACCCTTGTCTCCTAATTCTAATACATAAGAGTCCATCAAACGCTGAGCCACAGTAATTGCCTCATGCAAATTAACTAGCTTCGCAGCGATGACATCATTTCGAGTAGCTAAAGGCAATCCATTAGTATACCTCTCAATCTTAAGGTCTTCAGTGCGAACCATATCAGGGCAAAGCAATGACAACTCTTGGAAACGACGATTGTAAGTCGTCATGTCAGTACCCTTAACCTTATGGTTCCATAACTCAATCTCTAACTTCTTAACTTCATTCCTAGGATAGTAAGTCTTAATCAAGAGAGTCTTAAACTGGGTCCAAGTCATGCTATAAGCTACATCACTTCCTACTGATCTGTGATAGTTGTTCCACCAGGTCAACGCTTCGTCCTTCAAGGTAAATGTTGCATACTTAACCTTACAATCCTCATCACAGTTACTAACGGTAAACACATATTCAGTTTTCTCCAACCACCTAGTTAGGTAAACTACTCCCTCAATTCCTCCGAACTTGATGGGACCACAGAATCAGAACTCTTAGTAGGTACAACCTCGAGTACGATACAGCGTTAGGGTTCCACCAGAGGCGTTAGAGAGATTTGACTCAGCTAGTAGTTCAGCGACACGCTGCGTCACAAGTTGGTCAATGTGGTCTGGGTTCACAGGTGGAGGGTTTTGTGGAACGGGACCATTCTTAGCACGGTCGTTCACAATCGGGTTCCCTATAGCTGGGTTACCAGTGTTCAGGTTTTCAACAGGTGGAGTGGTCGGGGTCGGACGATGACCTCAACGGACAGGGGCAACCTCAACAGCAGGAGCTGCTCGGTTGTTCCTAGGCGGGTTTCGTCTTGTTGCCATCATTCTGAAGGCATGAATAACAGTTTCATAAGTTCACAGTTCACGCTCTAAAGATAGAGTTGGGTTTCAAGGATCACCAAATAACGCTCGAATACATATTCAAGGTCAACAAGGATAACGCTATACCAGAACAAAACAATCAGAGACCGAATCAAAACTAAAGGATGCACGTTCCAATAACCATAACTCATAGGTTTCAAGGTGGAATACATGAAAGGATATAGAGAAATCAAAAACGATCCTAACAACGATACGAATAAGATAACTAGGATGAACCTACATCTCGAACTAAGTACTACTTAGTTTCAAGATGGTACAAAGCCATGAATCTAACACTATCTAGCCACGATCAGGAATACCACTAACTGATCTTCTAACATCGTCAACCTCTCTCCAAAAAGATTCCAACTCAACACGTCGAGCGTCGCGATCACTCTTAAGATCTACGACCTCTCTCTCCAACTCACCAATCCTTCGCCAAATCGCTCTATCTGCATCTCGAGCTGTCGCGAACCCTCTCAGCAGGTCCCCAACCTGCTCCTAGAGCTCCGACATACCCTCACATAGAATCGTAATCCTCCTGACTACAGTACCCATATCAGCTCTCAGATCCTCTATACTAGCCCTCGATACTCCAACCAATAGATCTGTCAACGTACTAAGCCTAGTACCCTGTGATGTAATCCTCTCCCACATCAGACCCGTCTCACCATACTCCTCGGGCTCTGAAGCAATCTCTGATGGTATCTCAGATCCTAACGGACTACCTATCTCAGGTGAATGTGGAGGTGAATCAAAATCAAAAGGCTGTCCAGGAGAATCAGGCTCAGGCAAAGGAGAGCCTGGTCCTGGAGAATGTGCAGGATTCTGCAATGGAGGAGTACCCCATTCTGGGATATCCTCATCATCCTCCTCCTGAGGATCCTCATCCTCATCTACATACTGCTCCTCAATCTCATGCTCCTCCTCGACCTCATGCTCCTCCTCGCCCTCATCCTCAGAGGGAGAGTCCATGAGTCGGAGTCTATGTTCGGGTAAATCCTGAGGTGGTACAGTAGGGGATCTAGGTCTTCTAAGACATGGTGATGCTGGTGGTGATGACAGAAGAGAGTGGGCTGCTAAGCGGATAGTTGATGATGGTGGTCTCACGGACATGCAGGCAGTACTATGAGCAAGTCTAGGAGTCTGGGCTTGTGCTAAGACCTGATGTAAAGTGAGCTGCCTAGATGAGCTAGGGCGATATGATGATGATGATGATGAACTAGAGTGGCGGGTAATATCATAGGGATCACCCTGCGCAACCGTCATGAGAGTCAATGTTGGGGATCTAGCAACAGCAAGGACCTCCTCAGACACATAAAAAGCTAGTAAATGCATAGTCTGTGACAATGTCATAGGGTAGGTATAAGTGTTCGAAAACAACTAGTTTTAATAAGCGCATCAACTCAACCAAAACATGTATCACATAATGAAAGTTTTAAAAGTAGAGGTACCGCATTACTTAAAATATGCCTTTAATAAAACATGTAAGTTTATTTCTATCACATAATCCCATATCAAATTAATCGAGCTCAAAATCCCAAAATCATAACATATTGATAACTCAAATCAAATCCGTAATATCTCGATAATCGTACCACGTTTACCCAAAATCAATAATCATATCCCAAAACGTAACGTCTCATAAGTCAAATCGCAGTTCATACCATAATCAAATAAGAAGCTTTGACTTGGCAAGCGGGCGTGCGTCGGTCGAGGGTTTATAAAATACCTAGTTCTCTATAACCTTGAGCTCTGATACCAATCTGTAACACCCCCAAATCTCGGTACAGCGGAAGACTTAATCAAGTTTTCGGGGCGTTACGACTGGATTGGTATCTCACACAAGTATAGCAAACAAGATAGTCATTTTCATTTAAAACCAATCCCAAATTTAAATATTCAAAACATTAATCCAAAAGTATAAATATTAGGCCTAAAACATGATTTAATAAAATAGGTCCCCATAATTTATCAGAGTCAAATATGATCCTTGAACTACGCCTCCTTGCCAAGCTTCCACCGAACACGTATTCCAAACATCGTTTAAATACCTAAGAAAACATGCTAAAAGGTCAGCTTACGCTGGTGAGTTCATAGGTTTAAATTCAATAAAATCGTAGTTGACCTGTAGGAATTGATTTTCTATGCAAGACTAAAGATAGATAAACATCGTTCATAATCCATTTCATATCCGAAGTCACAATCCATATCCCACATCCAGGGATCACTCGGGCCCAGCGACTCTAGTCCAGCACTGTCGTGGCAAAGTCTAGAACAATTGCCAACCCCGGACTAGGTCGAGGTAGAAGTCTATTCTTAGCTAGGCAACAGTTATAGCAATTAGGATTGCTACCCTAGTCTAAGTCAACGACTACCGCACATCTATCTAAACAATCAAGCACATAAGCAAATCCAAATAGTTTTAAAGGTCCAAAAATAGTAGCATAATTCTCACCCCAATTTAGTTAAAAACGTAGATAAAAATGGGGCTATGAAACTCACCTCATGCAAGCAACGCACGAATAAACACTAGCAGAAGATAACAGGTAATCACAGCACAGCAACTACCGACTCGGCACAACCTATTAATGTAAACGAATTTTAATATATATTTCCCAAAGTCAACGTTATCTACCCCAACGTATTCCATTTCGTTATTTTCAAAAATGTCTCATTTCACCGTTTAGTCCTAGTGTTTGGTATCCTCATGTGGGTGTATCGACTCAATATGATGCCATGAATGCACTCAAACAACCAATATGTAACTCAATGCAACACAATGAGACATCTAAGCGATAAGCTCCATAGTACAATAAGTTCTGGAATAAATAGTAGACCTTATCGAATTCATCAACCCGATAAACTCATTTATTTATTTGTGTCGCTTATTATCCCATAAACCGGTCGCATCCTAAAGAGTCATCAGGATAATTCACCCATTAATAAGATTACCCAATGTACCTAGCGGGCTCTTATTAGATTCGTCAACCTAATAAGTCCGCTACCCACGTAGATCAACACTATTAATGTTAGGTTATCCGTAACCCATGCACACAACGTAAGTAAATAAATACTTGAAAATAGTATTAAATGCCCATAATTGGCATATTTCGATAAACGTTCACTCGAAATATTAATTACTTATTTATTATAAAACCTTTCCATTTTAGTCGTTAGTTTCTATTTTAAAACAATAAATAACAAGGCAAGTCTTGTTATCGATATTTTTGTTATAAAAGCCTTTTTATTATTAATGTTTCATTGTTTATTAGCATTTTCATATATACATTTCGTCAAATTCCAATATTAGTTTCATATCATTATTCGTTTCGAGTCCACAAGCACGAGTCATGACTTCTCAACTTATAAATCAATCAATAGTCCAAACTATACTAAAGTCCATGTTACGGCATTGTCGGGGTCAACTATTGACTAAAAAGTCAAAGTAACACCGACGTTGCTCAAAGTTGACAATTTATATATATCAAGTCCAAATAAAAGTCATAATAGCGCAATTCAATCCCAAATCAACTCAAATCAATCTCGCCAACCAATCAACCAACCAAGCATACCCGCAACCAATGTTATGACCATAATGGTCATGACACGGTCATGGTTAAGACCACGTGAACCAAACAAGCTCTAGAAGCTTTTCGGCTCCAAGCGTCTCATCCAAACACCAACAACATCAACCCATAAGCTACCACGACAACTCGACCCGGACCCTAGGTCCATGTGGGTCACGTACGCCACCCAACAAGACCATATGTGGGTCTTATGGTGCGTACGCCCCAACAACATAACCAAACGCCTCCCAAATCAATACCACAACATCCAAACGCAATCAATCAACCTCCAATCATTAACCAAACATCAAACCCATCATCTATTCTTAATCAAAAACATAAAACTAAACCTAAAATGCAAAGACCCAACAATATGGTACACCACATGATTCCAAAACACTAGCTACATGTTTATTTAAGTGTTAATTAGATTTAATCCCATGTTTCACCCAAAACCCCTAAAAGTCGCCACCCATACGAGACCCATATGGCTCGTACGTGGTTGCTCCATGGCCAAATGTGGCGTATTCAAGTCCCTTTTACCTTTTACAAACACGAGCTACAAAACCCACTTGAAACCCTAAAGATTCGAATCGTAATTTCAAGATTTGGATATGTTATGGAGGTCTATATGGCGCGTGTTATATATGGTTGGAAAGAGGATGAAAAGATCTTTAAGATGGTGGTGGAGGTGTGTGGTGACGCGTAGCGATGTGGCCGGAATCTCGCCGAAAAGTGGCTGGATTTTAATGTGGCGGCTAGGGTTAGGTTTAGGGTTTTTAGAGAGAGAAATTAGTGAGAGAGAAAGAGGGGTGTGTGTGTGTTTTAGAGAGAGAATGAAAGGGTGGAAGTGAGGTGAGGTGAGGTGAGGGTATATATATATATATATGAGGGAGGGACCAACTTGCAAACTATTTTGGAAGGGAAGGGGCGGCGGCCTAGGCAAAGAGGAGGGGCCGAAGGCGCCATTTTTCGTAAACTATCCCTTTTACCCATTCCCGAGCTCATATATTGTCCCCCAGTGTCCCACGACGTTCATTCGACTTTCTATTATTGTTATTTATGTTTTTCCACGAGTTTTGACTATTTATTAGTAAATTTTTGAGTTACGGTCTAAAAGTTACATTATTTATCGTTTTAGGCTTTTCTAGTGCCGAATCGAATAGTGCCTACAAAAAAGAGTTAAAACTCACACGATAACTCGTCCAATAATGAAATAAACCATAAAAACCAATAGATGATATAAAATCAAGTCACGGTTGATAAAAATAGTGTTAAAGGCAAAACTCGGTTTAGTTCAACGTAATGCGGTTACCTAAAATAGACTTCCTAAATTGCCAGTTGTCACAATAATGCACTAAAAGTGAGTGCATACAAGGTAGGCTAAGGCGATTTGGGTGTATATTTGGGGGTGGATTGTAAACATTGCTCTTCATTGATATTCTAGAAAACCGAAAAATCACGAGAACCGCGAAAAGGATAGGCTCTGAGGGGTTAACTAGGGGTATCGTGTACTAAAGATGAGTACAACGCAAGGGTGTGGGGGAATTACTCAACCGATGTGGAAGAAGTAATTATAATACGGGTATCAAACAAGGGTTATCCTAATGCCTCTTATCATTTAGTTATTCTGATAACGCTACATGCGTCGTTCGGGGTCAAAGGAACTTCCTTTTCTTCGAGCAAGTTTTATAACACCCTAGGCAGTGAACCTAATCGTTGTAGTGTAGTATTAGGGTAAGCCACGGGTATTGATATCGTTCTCTAGGGGAATAGGAATGCTAGTGAGATGTTACTACGCTAAGGTTAGGGTTGAGAAAGATTATTTTTTTATCTTTTTATGTTTTTTTAGGAAATGGAAAGGTACGAATCTCGGGGTTTGGATTTGGGGGTTGGTATTTCTACCGATTACTCTACTTATCTAATTATCTAATCTAAGGTGTATGTAGTCTATGTCTAATTATTGTGTGCTCGTATGATAGTTTAAAGATGTGTTCACTTAGGTTTTATTACTCCTTAATTATCTCCTATTCATGGTTGAATTGTCACGTCCTTATTCTTAATCGCGTTGTGTGTCTAAAGTCGTAGGGTATGCGTTTATCCCTAACTCTTTGAACTTACCAAAGGGTCTCGTCTACAAAACCCTCTAGGGATTATAAACTCTAACTCTAAGGCCCTCTTTGGATGATTTAGCCTACAACCGCTCTAAGTGCTATAGCCTAAGGTTCACAAAGATTAATCAAGCATTAATTACACAACGAATGACCTATCACATTACTAGATCATTAATCAACTAAGGTAAGAGACAACCAGTCAATATTTAATAATTAAGTTTCATATTCCCTAAGCAAACACACAAGTAAATTAGCCGGACATGGAGAACATGCAAGCATACACACAAATAATCAAAGACATAATTGTATTAATGAAGTAAAACACTTATCTTGATGTAAGATAGGTTTTGGAACCCTAAAATACTGTACAAGACAGCCTTGGTTCGGTTTAGGTTTTTACTCCAAAAGACTACACACTAAAACTGAAAAATTCGGATTCTATATATAATATTACAATCGCGACGGCGTCACCTTATGATTTGTGACGCTGTCGGGTCGCCGTCATTAGGGTTTCGTCTTGGCCACATTAGTCTTGCGACGGCGTCACCTTGTGCTTGTGACGCCGCCCTCTTCAGCTTCTGACGCCGTCTGGATCAAATCTAGGCCGTCTAAGTTGCGACGGCCTACTCTTTTAAAGCCTGACACCGTCACTTGAAAATAAGAATTTTGGCTTCTGTGTCGTCACAAAATACTCCGACGGCGTCGCAGTTAAGCAGTGACGCTGTCACCTTGTATTTCAGCAGCTTGAGTGTCTCGATTCTTGACTTTGGCCATTTTCTTCGTATATCCGCGCCTTTTCGTCCAAATAAGTGCCATTACAGCAATTTGCCTTCAAGAGACCTAAAAAGTGAAAAGGAACGATATTAAGTAATAACGGATACAAAAGTGATCAAATAAGGGCTTAAACGACCCCTCAAAAAGGTACATTTTAAAACCTTATCAAATATCCCTACACTTGGTATTTGCTTGTCCTCAAGCAAATGTGCTTTTAGCCAATTAATTTATAAGTAAGGGGTCATGAAGCATTGGTTTAAAACAGTCCACAACACATATAAGCCCCACAAAAGTCATAACAAGCACGGAAATTACATACTAGCACCTCACATGGGGTGTTTGGATACTCACATCTCTCTCGGGTGTATATGAAATATAACAAGTTGGAAATGGAAGATAAACACTCATTAACCGGTCCTAGTACACAGATTACCATAGGCTTGAGAATAGATCAAACCTCCATCGCTTTGGCGTAAGCACCTAGGAAAGACTATCAAAGAGGTCTTTAAAGGGTTGTAACGTTAGGTTTACGGTAGGGAAACAAAGGGTTTGGTGGGATAGGCTATTTAGTGGTGGCAAGTCAAAAATCTCTTATGTTACAAGCATACGAAGAGTGGCGTTGCTAAGCCAAGACTCGACACTCTAAACTCTAGATAACTGAAACAAACAAACATAAATTTAAAGGATAGATGTAGGATGGTAGCCCGTTTTTTTGTTTTGTTTTTTTTTTTTTTTTTGAACACTCTTTTTTTTCTATTTTTTTCTTTTTCGATTTTTTTTTTTTCATACACTTTTACTCTACCATCCTCTACGGTAACATCAAAATGATAGGGATTTATAGGCTCATCCCTACACTTGAGTTTTTATTACTCTAACACTAATTTGACCCGAATTGAAAAGATCAAAACACTTGGGGTACGTTATTACGCAACTAAGGGAATTTAACGTTCCCTTCATAATCGTCCCAATCGACTTAGAAACTCATGCAAGCAACTAGATAATTGAACTAAGGGTTTAGGGTGATAACAATAATGCACTAAAAGTGAGTGCATACAAGGTAGGCTAAGGCGATTTGGGTGTATATTTGGGGGTGGGGTGTAAACAATGCTCTACATTGATATTCCGGAAAAACCGAAACATCACGAGAACCGCGAAAAGGATAGGCTCTGAGGGGTTAACTAGGGGTATCGTGTACTAAAGATGAGTACAACGCAAATGTGTGGGGGAATTACTCAACCGATGTGGAAGAAGTAATTATATTACGGGTATCAAACAATGGTTATCCTAATGCCTCTTATCATTTAGTTATTCCTAACTACACAAGTGTAGTCTTACTAGCGATCTCGGAATGCATCACAAAACAAGTTCTAGAATCTATTATACTACCGGTTCACACTCTAAGCATTAAAGATGAATGCTTTAATTCCTACTAATCTAAGGGTGATCCTCACATTTTGGGTGGAATTTTGGTGGTAAAGGGTTTTTGTGCTAGTCATGCAACTTCCTATCCGTGAGACGCTTTTGTTAAGACTAATGGCCCACTCCTATATGTCATGAAAAATATTAAATTTGGTGCCAAAATTACCCTAACCGACATTTTCTCATGGTTTATTACACAAATGCAATTGGACAAAGCAAATAATCAAGGATAAGCATAGTTTCTAAGTTCCCGTTTTATTTTTCCTCCCTACACTTAAACTGAACATTGTCCCCAATATTCCCCAAAAGTAACAAAGTTATGATAATAGAAGGTAATTAAAAATGAAAGAAACTAGTACTCCCCTGATCAGCTCGGTAGGATCCGTGTGAAGTGGTGGTTAAATCCTTTCCAAGAAAAATGTATGCGTGAAAAGCTCCTTCCAATCTATTGTTTCCTCTTCTTGATAAATAAAGCCTGCACATTTGAAGAAAACAAACGAAACCTTCACGTAAAATCGGCGGTAATAATATATATAAGACTCTACTAAACTAGGATATAATGCTTGTGGAATGGATGTTTACAGAATTTCTGGAAAATTAAGACCTATAAAATTCCAAAAATTTATAAGTAGCTCAGAAAATGAGAAAAAAGTAATCTGTTGTTTTTACTCCTTCCTGACGCCGTCAGGTTGCGATCCTGACGCCGTCAGGTTATCCTGACAAAAACTGGTCTGCTATTTTCTGGAAAAAATTCTGGAAAATTTACATCTTTAGAATCTGGAAAAATTTCTGCAAAACATCCATTATGACTCGATACAAGCATTTGACTCGAACAAACACACATATATATCTTTTAATTAATTGCTATTCTCATGTTTACGTTTCTTTAAAAACGTGTGTAATCCTCCCTACACTTATCCTTTATGTAAAATACCTTTATATGCAATTAAGACGAGGTTAAAAACAAAATAAAGCATTTTTACAAATTTAAACATGAGAATAAACGATCAATAAAAGATATATGACACTAACAAGCAAACAATTAAGCATGGGTTGCCTCCCACGAAGCGCTTTTCTTTATTTAAGAGTCTTGTAGCTAGACTCGTAGTCGTGCTCCTACGTTGTCTCGTGCACGCTCGCGTGCTCATACTTATGTCATTCCAACGTCCTTTCATTCTTTTTGTAATCATCTATTAATTCAAGGCATTTTTTGTAATACCGCTTAGTTTTTTCATATGGGTACCTAAGTCCACTTTGCTTATCCCTTTCACTAAGCAATGGAATAGGGGTCATTCTATTACAAGCCTTAATATCCTTATGTTTAAACCTAGGATGAGCGCGTGGCATTTGGTAGATAAAGTCTTCAACTTCATCAGAGAATGTAATTAGACCATCAACCATCTGTTCATTCAACATAGTCACTCTTTTGAAAGGTTTTCCAAAAATTAATTGAGTGAGGTCCTTATCAATAAATACTCCTAAGTCTTCTAAGACCATGAACTCTACCAAATAAGCAAAGCTTCCAACAAACACGTGCAAATGAGTGACTACTTCAACAACATTGTTCCCTTGATAAGTTAACTCATTGATCTTGATTTTATTGTATAGGTCCTTTGAGATTAAGTTCAAAGGCAAGAATGAATTTAAGTAAGCATTGAATCCTTCTAATCCTATTTTGCAAGGGAATTGCATGTTAAAGGGTCCATCCTTCTCAATTCTACACCTAGGGTCGAAACATTGGGAGGGGTCTTTCTCTATTTCAAACATAACTTCATTGATGACCTCCCCGCTATCAAGTGCTTCACCATAATCAAATTCCTCATCGGAATCTAAGTCATAGAAAGGACTTTGTTGTTGCCAATTTATCTCATTATGCCCTAGGTTATTTCCAAAATGGTGAACGGGTGAGGGGTTTTGTGGGATTGCGTTCTCAATTTCGGGATTGGGAACGGGTAAGGTGAAGAATCTTCGGCGGAAGACACGTATCATGGTGAGTGATGGATTTTACAAACAAAAGTCATGAAGAAGGGGGATAGACTACGAGAAAGCTAAAAATTGAGAAAAATTTACTTGATAGGAATCAAGCAAAGAAACCTAAATGAGGTGGACTCCTAACTAGCTATTCTATTCCCCGGCAGCGGCGCCAAAAACTTGATAACGCTACACGCGTCGTTCGGGGTCAAAGGAACTTCCTTTTCTTCGAGCAAGTTTAATAACACCCTAGGCAGTGAACCTAATCATTGTAGTGTAGTATTAGGGTAAGCCACGGGTATTGATATCGTTCTCTAGGGGAATAGGAATGCTAGTGAGAAGTTACTACGCTAAGGTTGGGGTTGAGGAAGATTATTTTTATCTTTTTATGTTTTTTTAGGAAATGGAAAGGTACGAATCTCGGGGTTTGGATTTGGGGGTTGGTATTTCTACCGATTACTCTACTTATCTAATTATCTAATCTAAGGTGTATGTAGTCTATGTCTAATTATTGTGTGCTCGTATGATAGTTTAAAGATGTGTTCACTTAGGTTTTATTACTCCTTAATTATCTCCTATTGATGGTTGAATTGTCACGTCCTTATTCTTAATCGTGATGTGTGTCTAAAGTCGTAGGGTATGTGTTTATCCCTAACTCTTTGAACTTACCAAAGGGTCTCGTCTACAAAACCCTCTAGGGATTATAAACTCTAACTCTAATGCCCTCTTTGGATGATTTAGCCTACAACCGCTCTAAGTGCTATACCCTAAAGTTCACAAAGATTAATCAAGCATTAATTACACAACGAATGACATATCGCATTACTAGATCATTAATCAACTAAGGTAAGAGACAACCAATCAATATTTAATAATTAAGTTTCATATTCCCTAAGCAAAGACACAAGTAAATTAGCCGGACATGGAGAACATGCAAGCATACACACAAATAATCAAAGACATAATTGAATTAATGAAGTAAAACACTTATCTTGATGTAAGATAGGGTTTGGAACCCTAAAATACTGTACAAGACAGCCTTGGTTCGGTTTAGGTTTTTACTCCAAAAGACTACACACTAAAACTGAAAAATTCGGATTCTATATATAATATTACAATCGCGACGGCGTCACCTTATGATTTGTGAGCCGTCGGGTCTTCGTCGTTAGGGTTTCGTCTTGGCCACGTTAGTCTTGCGACGGCGTCACCTTGTGCTTGTGACGCCGTCCTCTTCAGCTTCTGACGCCGTCTGGATCAAATCTAGGTCGTCTGAGTTGCGACGGCCTACTCTTTTAAAGCCTGACACCGTCACTTGAAAATAAGAATTTTGGCTTCTGTGTCGTCACAAAATACTCCGACGGCGTCGCAGTTAAGCAGTGACGCCGTCACCTTGTATTTCAGCAGCTTGAGTGTCTCGATTCTTGACTTTGGCCATTTTCTTCGTATATCCGCGCCTTTTCGTCCAAATAAGTGCCATTACAGCAATTTGCCTTCAAGAGACCTAAAAAGTGAAAAGGAACGATATTAAGTAATAACGGATACAAAAGTGATCAAATAAGGGCTTAAACGACCCCTAAAAAAGGTACATTTTAAAACCTTATCATATTCCTAACTACACAAGTGTAGTCTCACTAGCGATCTCGGGATGCATCACAAAACAAGTTCTAGAATCTATTATACTACCGGTACACTCTTGAAGCATTAAAGATGAATGCTTTAATTCCTACAAATCTAGGGGCAAAACATTTTTGGGGTGGAATTTGAGTGGTAAAGGGTTTTGTGCTAGTCATATAACTTCCTATCCATGAGACACTTTATTAAGACTAATGGCCGACTCCTACATGTCATGAAAAATTTTAAATTTGGTGCCAAAATTACCCTAACCGATATTTCTCATGGTTTATTACACAAATGAAATTGGACAAGACAAATAATCAAGGATAAACATAGTTTCAAAGTTCCCGTTTTATTCTCCATCCCTACACTTAAACTGAACATTGTCCCCAATGTTCCCCGAAAGTATCAAAGTTATGATAACGGAAGGTAACTGTTAGCCTTGATAATAATTAATAGAAGTGATGGTCATTCACGTTTAGGAACTTTGTAACGTCTGTTAGATATCACAATAGAATAGTCAACAGGCTCATGGATTGGGCTAAGCTAAATGGTTAGACGTTTAGTGAAGCTAGCCTTTTATAATTTGTAATCCAATCCAAGTCCACGAGGCCCAAGCCCAAGCCCATGGGGCTTTATGTATTTCTAAGTATAAATACCCCTCAAAGTGTCATTTGAGGGGTGTGTGCTTGAGTGTGTATGTGTGTGTTTTCTTTCAAGTAATACAAGTTTCCTTTCATCTTGTTTTCTCTCCACATATACGCATAACCTATATCATATCAAGTCACCATCTTTCATTTCTATTTCATCTTTCTACGTATATAGTGTCTTTGTGGTTTAACGTGTGTTCATCTTGTGGTAACATGGGTATATGCGTAAGGTTGATGTAAAAACAAGGTCCTACAGTAATTAAAAGCGAAAGAAACTAATACTCCCCTGATTAGCTCGGTAGGATCCGTGTGAAGTAGTGGTTAAATTCTTCTTCAAGAAGAATATATGCGTGAAAAGCTCCTCCCAATCTTATGTTTCTTCTTCTTGTTAAATAAAACCTGCACATTTAAGAAAACAGGCGAAACCTTCGCGAAAAATCGGCGGTAAAACTATATATGACTCAACTAAACTAGGATATAATGCTTGTGGAATGGATGTTTACAGGTTTCTGGAAAATTAAGACCTGAGATATTCCAAAATTTTATAAGTAGCACAGAAAATGAGAGAAAGTTAGATAAGTGGTTTCTGCTCCTCCTGACGCCGTCAAGTAGCGAGTCTGACGCCGTCAGGTTATCCTGGCAGAAACTGGTCTGCTGCATTTTTCTGGAAAAATTACATCTTTAGAATCTGGAAAAATTCCTGCAAAACATCCATTATGACTCGATACGAGCATTTGACTCTAACAAACACATATATATATATCTTTTCAAGAATTGTAACACTCATGTTCACGTTCTTTTAAAAACGTATGTAATCTTCCCTACACTTATCCTTTATGTAAAATACCTTTATATGTAATTAAGACGAGGTTAAAGACAAAATAAAGCATTTTCACAAATTCAAACATGAGAATAAACAACTAATGAGAAGATATATGACATACAAACAAGCAAACAATTAAGCATGGGTTGCCTCCCACGAAGCGCTTTTCTTTATTTATGAGTCTTGTAGCTACTCTCGAAGTCGTGCCCCTACGTGACTTCATTGCCGTCACCTTCTTCCTCATGATGGTTTCTATTGGGGTTTTCCATGTTATAGTAGTGCCCTATTATGCACCTTTCTAAGAAGTCATCTTCTCCCCAATCGGTTCTATATTCCGGTCCTAGTTTAAAGCAATCCTTATAGAACCCAAAAATCTTATCCATCACATAATCTACTCCCTTCTCCTTATCCTCCTCATTCCTATAGTAGACCGATAGCTTAAGTTCTTTTTCATCATTGGATAATGAGGAAAATTTCTCAATCTTAAATGGCATTTGGTAAGCTATGTCATCGGTCTCATCCTTGAATCTCACTATTCCTAACGACGGATCATAAGTCATCCCGGTGTTCTCTATGAAAGGCTTTCCTAGAATAACGTGGGACAAGCTAGGATCTATGGCCGTACTAATATCATCCACAATTATGAAATCCGTAGGATACGTGAAACTACCTACATAGACGGGCAATCCCTTAACTCTACCAAGGAAATTACATCTAACTCTAGGATTATCAGGATCTTGCCTAGTTGGGATAGGCTTCTTCATCACCCAATTATAGTACGTGCTAGTCATGATGTTTATTGGGGACTTTCGGTCAATATAGGCCTTTGCCATGAATAGATGTCCTATGCAACATGGTATGTTTAGATTCCAAGGGTTCCCAAACTTGATCCTAGGGCTTTTCCTAACATACATGTGACGGAGGTCGCGCACTAAGTGTGGGTGGCGACAGAGTTCCTCTTTCGTAGGAAACTTATTGAAATAGTCATCACCTACTTCATTTATTTCATCAGTCGATTCATTCTTAGGAGTCTCACTAACCTCAAGTACCGTCTCATGGTTCGCTTCGTCATTAGTCCTATTAGGTTTCACTAAGGTGATGGTATTGACGAATTGAACGTGCTTGGCTAACTTACTTGGGTCCTTAATTTTCACACCGGAAGCTTCGGGAGAATGGGTCGAGATGGCATTAACCTTTTCGGCGGTCTTGCTATCACTATTGGTCATAGCTTTCAAAAGGTTATCAATCTTCCTATCCATCTCGGCTTGTTGTTGATTAAAGCGGTCCGAAAGCTTCGGTATTTGAGTTTCTTGGGATGTAACTAGGTGTTTCAACATCCGTTCTATATTTTGTTGGCTAGGTCCGTGAGAGGGGGGCCATGAGAAATCATTGGAGTTGAATTCTTTGGTTTGTCCCCAATAGAAGTCGGGTTTGCCCTTCCATGCTTCTCGCGCATCATTGAAAGTCCTAGGTCTGGGTGTTGTAGGGAATATTCCTCCCGTTCCATTGGTACGAGAGGATGCGTAGTCAACGGAAGCTTGTTCAGGGAGTCTTGTGTAAGTACGAGTGTCATGAGGACCACTAAATAGCTCACACAAGGAAGACACTTTGTTCACTTGGCGTGAAGACTTAGGATTTTCGTAGGAGCTCATTAGGAATTTGGCTTGATCTTCAAGCTCGAGCATCCTACGGTTGGAAGGTTGTGAGTCAATAGGAGGCCAGGAGATTGCCTTTACGGTTTTGGGCAACTCACGGGGGTCATTAGAACTTTCCTTGTCATAGAGAGCAAGGTCCTCTATTGTACCCCACGATTCTTCCGCGGTGAGATTACTAAGTTTGCCACCGGCCGCTTGGTCGATGGATTGCTTAGTTGAGAGGTTGACATGATCATAAAAGATTTGGACTTGAAGCCAAAGATCAATGCCGTGATGAGGGACTTTATGGAGCAAGTCCTTGAATCGAGTCCATGCTTCGTAGAAAGATTCACCTTGACGTTGTTGGAACATCAAGATTTCATTCCTAAGCTTAGTGGTTCTCCCCGGTGGGAAACATTGGGCAAGGAAACGAGTAGTGAGATCATCCCAACTTGAGATGGAGCCGGCGGGAAGTCGCTCAAGCCAATTACTAGCTTGGTCCCGTAGAGAGAATTGGAAGAGAGGCAAGCGCGTGGTTGATAAGGATTTAAAAGGTACACTTTTGAGGGGTCATTTAATCCCTTAATCGACCACTTTTATATCCGTTACTGCTTAATTTTTTTCCTTTTAACTTTTTAGGCCTCTTGAAGGCAAAATGCTGGAATGATGCTTATTTGGACGAAAATGCATGAATATGTGAAGAAAATGGCTAAAGTCAAGATCAAGACACTCAAGCTGCTGGAAATGCACCCTTCGGCGTCACAGATAAAGGGCGACGCCGTCCCTCTAATTGCGACGGCTCAGAAGTGAAATTGCTATTTTGTACCTAATGGCGTCAGGCTTTAAAGAGTAGGGCGTCACAACTCAGACGGCCTAGATCTAGATGCAGACGGCGTCAGAAGATGAAGCCGACAGCGTCACAACCACAACGTGACGCTGTCACAAAGTTGACTTGGTCAAGACGAAACCCTAATGGCGGCGATCCAGCGGCTTCACAATTAAAGAGTGACGCCGTCGCAGTTGTAACTCTATATATAGAATTCGAATTTTCAGACTTTTAATGAGGTAGAATTGTGGAGTAAAACCCTAAAACGATTTTTGGTTGTCTTGGGCAGTATCTTAGGGTTCTCATACCCTATTGTACATCAAGATAAGTAATTTACTTCATTAATTTCATTATGTATTCGATTGTATGTGTGTATGCTTGCATGTTTACCATGTCTATGAAACATTAGTTTATAATCGCCTAGAGTTATTGTAGGCTAAAAATCCAAAGATAACCTTAGAGTTAGTTTATAAATCCTAGAGATTTTGTAGGCAATAACCTTAAGGTATCCTCAAAGAGTTAGGGAAAAAAGCATACCCTACGACCTTAGAAGACACAACGCGTTAAGAATAAGGACGTGACAATTCAACCATCAATACTAGATAACTAGGGAGTAATAGCATCTAGGTAGACACATTTTTAATCATCATATGAGCACGCATAAATTAGACATAGACTACCTCTTAGCTTAGTTAATTAGATAATTAGAATAGTGGAGTAATTGGTAGAAGTACCCCCCCCCCCCAAATCCAATACCCCGAGATTCGTACCTTTCAATTTTCAAAAAAAATAAAAAAAGATAAAAAAAATAATCTTCCTCAACCCCAACTTTAGCGTAGTTTTTTCTCACTAGCATTCCTATTCCCTTAGAGAACGATATCAATCCCGAGGCTTACCCTAATACTACACTACAACGATTAGGTTCACTGCCTAGGTGGTTGAAAAACTTGCTCGAAGAAAAGGAAGTTTCCTTTGACCCCGAACGCGTGTTGTACGCGTATCAGTGGTCTCCCGAGTAGTAGTATCGAGGTCGATGGAATCGACGAATTTAAGGAAATCCTTAAGATGCTGATTAGGATCTTCGGAACAAAGTCCATGGAATGCACGTCCGTTTTGCACCAACTGGATGGTGTCGGATCGCAGGGACGTAGTTTGAGCTTGATCGGGGAGCTCAATGGTGTTCCTATAGCCTAGGTGGCTTAGTCTAGAGTATTCACCAAGAGTGCGGCCTCTTGGCGGGTCATTTGGTGGTGGGTTGATGAGTGGTGGTTGATTATCACCTTTCATGATGAAAAGTGATAGGATTACGAACAAAGGTCACGAAGAAGGGGGATAGACTACGAGGAAGCTAAAATTGAGAAAAAAGCTTACTTGATAGGAATCAAGCAAGGGAACCTAAACGAGGTGGAAATCTAACTAGCTATTCTATTCCCCGACAGCGGCTCCAAAAACTTGATACGCGTACAACGCGCGTTCGGGGTCAAAGGAAACTTCCTTTTCTTCGAGCAAGTTTTACAACCACCTAGGCACTGAACCTAATCATTGTAGTATCGTATTAGGGTAAGCCTCGGGATTGATATCGTTCTCTAAGGGAATAGGAATGCTAGTGAGAAAAAACTACGCTAAAGTTGGGGTTGAGGAAGATTATTTTTTATCTTTTTTATATTTTTTAGAAAATTAAAAGGTACGGTCTCGGGGTAATGGATTTGGGGGGTGGTACTTCTACCAATTAATCTACTTATCTAATTATCTAATCTAAGCTAAGGGGTAGTCTATGCCTAATTGATGTGTGCTCGTATGATGATTAAAAATGTGTTTACCTAGATACTATTACTCTCTAGTTAATTTTTATTGATGGTTGAATTGTCACATCCTTATTCTTAACGCGTTGTGTCTTCTAAGGTCGTAGGGTATGCTTTTCTCCCTAACTCTTTGAGAATACCTTAAGGTTATTGCCTACAAAATCTCTAGGATTAATAAACTAACTCTAAGGTTATCTTTGGATTTTTAGCCTACAATTACTCTAGGTGATCATAAACTAAGGTTCACAAAGATTACTCAAGCATTAAAAACACAACGATGGCCTATTGTAATCGTAAGCCAATTACAATTAAGATAAGAGACAACCAATCAATATTTAATAACTAGGTTTCATAGATCTAAGCAAACACACAAATAAATTAGCCGGACATGGTGAACATGCAAGCATACACACATACAATCGAAGACATAATGAAATCAATGAAGTAAATAACTTATCTTGTTGTAAAATAGGGTATGAGAACCCTAAGATACTGCCCAAGACAAACCAAAGTCGTTTTAGGTTTTTACTCCACAAATCTACCTCTCTAAAAGTCTGAAAATCGAATTATATATATAGAATTACAACTGCGATGGCGTCACCTTTTAATTATGACGCCGTCGGATCGCCGCCATTAGGGTTTCGTCTTGGCCAAGTCAACTTTGGGACGGCGTCACGTTGTGGTTGTGATGCCATCAGCTTCAACTTCTGACGCCGTCTGAATCTGAATCTAGGCCGTCTGAGGGAAAAGGTATTTGTGACGCCCTACTCTTCAAAGCCTGACGCCGTCAGGTATAAAATAGTTTGAGCCTGACGCCCTACAATTTCATTTATGAGCCGTCGCAATTGTTGGGACGGTGTCACCCTTTGTTTGTGACGCCGTCGGGTGCACTTCAAGTAGCTTGAGTGTCTTGATCTTGAATTTAGCCATTTTCTTCACATATTCACGCCTTTTCGTCCAAATAAGCATCATTCTATTATTTTGCCTTCAAGAGACCTAAAAAGTGAAAAGAAATGAAATTAAGCAGTAAGGGATATAAAAGTGGTCGATTAAGGGCTTAAATGACCCCTCAAAAGTGTACCTTTTAAATCCTTATCACATCTCATCAACTATCTCATCAATCAATTCGTCTAATGTGTTCTCAATCATCTACATTCTTAAACAAGTCATACGCGAGGCGTCAGCTTGGCAGGCAGGCACGTGGCGGTCATAGGGCTAAGTTTTCGAAAAAGTGGTTATAGTCTTGGTTTTGAAATTACCCAGTTCTCTATAACCTTGGCTCTAATACCAATCTGTAACACTCCGAAAATAGGATCCAACGGAAGCATACAAACCTTTGGGTGCAACTATCTTGGTATCACAACATAAGGTACAAATAATGGTTTTTATTCCAATTATTTAGAATAAAATACATGATTGAAAACATTAAGCTTTCATTATATGAAAATAGTCCGGAAATAGGCCCAAAAGATAATTAAAGCGGTCCTGATTATTTATCAGAGTCACCTACGACCATGCCCCTTGCCAAGCGTCTTCCAATAGTGAGCTATCGCCTTAAGCCTGAGAATATATGCTAAAAAGGTCAGCTTACGCTGGTGAGTTCATAGAGTTTAATTGCTAAGTGCGACTAAGGCAAGTAGATAATAAACATTCCAACCAACACTCAATCAATCCATAATCAATCCAATCAATAATCAATCCAATCAACAATCAATCCAATCAATAATCAATCCAATCAATAATCCATAATACGTTTGAGATCTCAATGTAGGGCCCCGAGCGACTCTAGCCAGCACAGTCGTAGCAAGGCCTAGAACACAAACTACCCTAGTCTAGGTCGGTCTATTCTTAGCTAGGCATCGCGTTATAGTATAGATATGTTACCCTAGTCTAAGTCGACATTTGTCACAAGTCTAGAATTTCCTCGTAACCACATTAGCAATTCAAAAGAGTAGTGGCAGGTCCAGGAAGTAGTTTGTATTCACATAAACACGTAAAACATTAAATCACCAAATCAAATATACCAAACAACAGTCATTCCCAAATAATGTTCACATATCCAATAATGGTTGGTTAAAAGCAGCATGTATTCTCCCCCAAAATAGTTATGAAAACTTTTGAAAAGAGGGGCTATGAAACTCACCTTAGCCACAGCAATGCACTATTAATTATTGACACGACTGACATCTAAAGCTAATCTCCATGGCATCCAGAAGAATGTACGACAAGTACGATAGAACAGAAGTGACGCAACCTAATGCGTATACGATTATCTTAAGATACGGCTCAAATGATAAAGAAATCGATAGAAAGTAATGTGTCGTAGTTTTCGTGGATCATTTATGTCGTTACTTCCAAAAATCCATTATCATTCCCAAAAGTTTATAATTAATATCTCAACAGGTTTAGTTTTAACGTTTCGTGTGGTGGTAAGAAACATAGACGCGACGCACAACTCACGCGAAAGAGGAGAAGACGTCGACACAGTTGGGACATACTAACTAGAACGCACACGAAAAGGAAAAGGCATTGACAAGGTCAAGAAATACTGACAATACTCAAGCTAGTCCAAGACTAGGGAATGACGACATATATTTATGACACATAAATAGGTTAACTTTCAATAATTTCCCCATAATCACAAACGTACATGTTTATCATAAAAGATAGGTTTCCATATCGTTTAATTAATAAAGGCTTCCTAATCGTTATTCATAAATATACAAGTTTATAATAAAGTA
This sequence comes from Chrysanthemum seticuspe, assembly GCA_019973895.1. NCBI lineage: Eukaryota > Viridiplantae > Streptophyta > Magnoliopsida > Asterales > Asteraceae > Chrysanthemum > Chrysanthemum seticuspe. The sequence goes on along the minus strand of BPTQ01000009.1, from coordinate 80,131,925 downwards.
CCTATTATAAAGCATGCTATTTAGTATTTTATAAGTGACACGTTTGTTTACTTAACGTTCCCAAACCGTTATGACTTTAATAAATCGTCTTATCAAAATAACATTTCCCGAAAAGTTTATAAAAGTTAACTTGTTTTTATAAAACACAAGTGTTAATACAAATATCGTCATTAAACGTTATTTATAATTTTGATCTTTGCCTAAGTTTTGTTAACGACAAAAGTAAATTTAATTTATAAAAGCTTAAAGCTTGTCAAGTTTATTAGATATTAAAACAAGCTTTCTCAAACAATATATTCATCATTCAAGCATTTACATTTATGATTAGTAACATCTTGATATGACTCTAATCATTATGTATGACAGTAGTTTTTAGAATGTGTTAGGTTCTTAAAACCAAACACTACTTAAGCATTTGCATATTTCTAATAATAGAAATAGAACATATGACATCATGCAATGCATCATGGAAATCATTGGAAGATTCCATTAGATATTTTGTGTAGATTTGTACTCTTCATATCTTGCAAAATATCACTTAGATAGAGTTGACCTTGGCAAAGATTTGATATCTTGACTGTCAGACCGGCGGTACCAAAATGGTACACGGGCGGAACCCTTTTAAGGGGTCCGCCGTCCGTGGACGCTCCTGTCCATTTTGGCTATAAATAGCAATGCCAAGCCAAGTAGTTTCTCATCCCTTTCTAACATACTTTCATACATATCTTCTCTCTAACCTCTCTAACTCAGTTTCATATCATATTAGTGATCTCTTTTGTAGCAAAGAAGATCAAGTCATATTCAAGCTTCAACGAGAAGTTGGAAGTCTTGTTTGTTTAGTGTTGTATGATCTAGTGTTGATCCATACTTCATTGTTGTATCAAACCATCATAATCTTGTGAGTGTGAGTGGTTAGTATTTTAGTCCTCAAAATACATTGTGTGTGGGAGTAGTTGTACCCTTGGAAAGAACTCGACATCTAGCTTAGTGTCGGAAATAGTGTAAGCGAAGTGTAAAGGTTTTCTCCGCCGGTGAAAGGAGCTTGTTGACTAGTGAAGTTAAACTCTCGAGTGTGAGACTCGGGGAGTGGAGTAGGGCAACGAAAAAGAGTCCTTGTAGGCCGAACCACTATAAACAACTTGTTGTGGTTTGATCATCTCTTTCCTTATTTACTTATTACACATTGCTTGCATATTTCATTAACATACTCAAGATCAATATCAATTGATCTTTCAATAAGTTTCAAAACAAAGTTTTTAATTGGTAAACTATTCAACCCCCCTTCTAGTTTTCTACAATTGGTACCAGAGCCTCGTTGCTCAAGAATTTCTAAAATAACTTGTATTTTATAAACTTGAAACGATCCATGGATTCTGAAAACTTTAAAGAAGGGCAATCTATGCAAAGACCACCACTTTTTGAAACCAATGGATTTATCTATTGGAAAAACCGTTTTGAAACATATGTAAAATCAAAAGATATAGATCTTTGGTTTATTATTGTTAAAGGAGATTTTAGTTCTACAACAAAGGATATTTCCGTTGATGAACAAAAGAAATTAGTTGCTAAAAATAATGAAGCTAAAATGATGCTTTATAATGCTTTACCTAGAAAAGAATATGAAAGAATTTTTATGTGTGAAACCGCCAAAGATATTTGGGAATCTTTAATTGTTACACATCAAGGTAATTCACAAGTCAAGGATAACAAAATTGATCTTCTTGTTCAACAATATGAACAATTTGTTATCCCTGAAGATGAAACCATTGATTGTGGCTTTGCTCGTTTTAACACTATCATTACATCACTTAAAGCACTTGATGAATCTTTTCGTAGTAAGAACTTTGTCAGGAAATTTCTTAGAGCACTCCATCCCAAATGGAGAGCTAAAGTGACCGCTATTGAAGAATCAAAAGATATCTTAATAATGTCACTAGACGAGCTAATTGGCAACCTCAAAGTTCACGAAATGGTAATGGAGAAAGATTCAGAGATCATCAAAGGAAGAAAGGAGAAGATCAAATCCATTGCTCTAAAAGCAAAGGCGGAATCAAGCGATGATGATGAATCTTGTTCCGGTAGTGAAGACGAGGAGTATGCCATGGCCGTTAGAGATTTCAAGAAGTTTTTTAGAAGAAGAGGAAAGTTTGTAAGACAACCTCGAGAAGAAAAGAAGCCATTCCGAAAAGATCGGGATGATAAGAAGAGTAAAGGTGAAAGAAAGTGTTTTAGATGTGGTGATGCAAGTCATCTCATAGGAGAATGTCCCAAGCCACCTAAAAGCAAAACTCAACGAGCTTTTGTAAGTGGTGCTTGGAGTGATAGTGAAGACGATGAGGAATCAAGCAAGGAAGAGATCGCTCTAATGGCACATGAGTCAAATGAGGTACTTTCCGACTCTTCTTATTCTTCTATAGATGATGACACCTTGCTAAAACAATATAATCAATTGTGTGAGCTAAGTCTAAAAATCATAACTAAAAATAAATTTCTAAAAACCAAAAAGGAGTTTTTGGAAAATGAGGTATATGAGTTAAAAGAAAAAGCAAAACGACTTGAAAAAGGAAAAGCAAATGACGATGATTGTAAATCATGTCAAGAGCTTAATCTTGAAATAGAAAAACTAAAGCTCACACAAAAAGTTCTAATAGAAAATAATTCTAAGTTTAAAAGGTTTAACAAAAACATCGCTCTTGCCGATGAAATAGTTAAAATCCATAAAACACTAGGAGACATGAATGGGCTAGGTTTTAATGAAGTATTAATTCCAAAGAGTCAAAACAAAACGGCCGAAAAGGACGAACATTCTGTCAAAATTGCTGCAGTACAGCACGGACCAGACGGAACCAAAATAAGGGTTCCGTCAGTTGTGCAAAATGGTACCGCGGGTACTTCAGCAGAACAGAATGTTCGCAATACGGACCGTACTGAATTTGTTAAAATAACAAAGAAAACCAATGATAATGTTAAACTAAAACCAGCCATTATATCAGGAGTAGGACTTGTTAAAAATGAATTTAGATCAAAAACTACTCAACAACGATATAAAATTTCTTTTGCCAAACGCCCCTTTCCTAAGAGCAACCACAACGTTCAACCTAACTACCAACACAACGGTTGGAATCAAAGTTTTCCGAGACCATATCAAACTCCAGATTACATGCCATGGAACTCTTACCCATCATTTCCATACATGAATCAAATAAATGGTATGTTTAACCCAAACGGACCCATGAGATATTGGGGACCAAATGTTTGAGTTATTTGCTTCTTAGGTATGCTTGAAAGTTGGATTGGAACCTGATGAATGGATAAAAGATAGCGGATGCTCACGACACATGACGGGCAACAAAAGTCTCTTCTCATCATACCAAGAGTATGACGGAGGTAATGTCACTTTCGGTAGCAATCTCAAAAGCAAAATCATTGGCAAAGGTACGATTGCTCATAACTCTCTAACTATTGAAAATGTTGCTCATGTGGATAGGTTAGGATTTAATCTACTTAGTATTAGCCAACTATGTGATAAAAAGTATAAAGTACTATTTGATGAAAATGGTAGTAAAATACTAAAAGGTGATATCACCATAGCTAAAGGAGTTAGGAAAAATAACATATACGTCATGAAAATAGATAAAACATATAATGACAAACTTTGCTTAACAACATTAGACGATAGCTCATCTCTTTGGCATAGACGCTTAGGTCACGCTAATATGAGACTTATACAAAACCTATCTTCAAAAGAGTTGGTTAGGAATTTGCCTAAACTAAAATATGACCAACACTTTTGCGACACTTGCAAAATTGGTAAACAAACACATAGTACTCACAAATCTAAAAATATGGTGTCCACATCTAAGTGTCTAGAATTGTTACATATGGACTTGTTTGGACCATCCGCTATAAGAAGCTATGGAGGCAACTTATACACTTTGGTCATTGTAGATGATTACTCAAGGTTTACTTGGACGTTATTTTTGAAAACCAAAAATGAAGCTTTTGATAAATTTGAAATACTTAGCAAGAAAATTCAAAATCTTCTAGGTGTCAAAATTGTGTCGATCCGAACGGATCATGGTCGTGAATTTGACAACGAAACTCAATTTGGAAACTTTTGCGATATAAATGGTATAACACATAACTTTTCCGCTCCACGAACACCTCAATCAAATGGAGTAGTAGAACGTAAAAATAGAACAATTCAAGAAATGAGTAGAACAATGCTTAATGAACAAAACATTCCTCAAAAGTTTTGGTGTAACGCCGTTGACACTTCTACATATATTTTAAATAGAGTCTTAATACGTCCTTTCCTAAACAAAACACCATATGAACTTTATAAAGGTAAAAAGCCAACATTAGGATATTTTAGAGTCTTTGGTTGTAAATGCTTTATTCTTAATACTAAGGATTATCTCACCAAGTTTGACCCAAAGTCTTATGAAGGTGTATTTCTTGGTTACTCTCAAACTAGTAAAGCTTACATTGTCCTAAATAAAGAAACAATGATAGTCGAGGAATCGTTGAACATAACATTTGACGAAAGTCCACCTCCCTCTAAGACATCACCTTTGATAGATGATGACTTAGTTGAAAGTCAAATTAATAATAACAAGGAAGATGAACCATTAAATAAGGAAATTGTCAACATCAAAGAATCTAAAAGTCATCCATTAGAAAAGGTCATAGGAAAACTTAATCAAAGAACCTTAAGGTCACAAGCTCAAAATCAAAGTAATCATTTTTGTTTTGTATCCACCATTGAACCAAAAACCATAAATGAAGCAATAAAAGATGAATCATGGGTAATTGCCATGCAAGAAGAATTAAACCAATTCGTTAGAAATGATGTTTGGAAACTAGTTCCAAAACCCAAAGATCAAACTATAATTGGAACAAAATGGGTCTTTCGAAACAAAATGGACGAAAATGGTGTAGTATCTAGAAACAAAGCTAGGCTTGTTGCACAAGGTTATAATCAACAAGAAGGAATTGACTATGATGAAACTTATGCACCGGTAGCTAGACTTGAATCTATTAGAATATTACTTGCTTATGCATGTGCTTATGACTTTAAATTATTTCAAATGGATGTTAAAAGTGCTTTCCTTAATGGGTTTATTAACGAAGAAGTGTATGTTGCTCAACCTCCCGGTTTACCGACTTTGAGAAACCACATCATGTCTTCAAACTCAAGAAAGCATTATACGGCCTTAAACAAGCACCTAAAGCTTGGTACGACCGTCTTAAGACTTTTCTTATTGATAACAAATATACTATGGGATTAGTAGATAATACTCTTTTTACTAAGAAAAAGGAATCGCAAATTATTATTGTTCAAATATACGTTGATGACATTATATTCGGATCAACTTGTCAAGAACTATGTGATGATTTCTCTAAAATCATGCATGACGAGTTTGAAATGAGTATGATGGGTGAGTTAAACTTCTTTCTAGGACTTTAAATTAAACAACTAGAAGATGGTATTTTCTTTAACCAATCTAAATATATAAAAGACATGCTTAAGAAATTTGGTCTTGAAGATTCCAAACCAACTAAAACACCCATGTCCTCGGACACTAAACTCACCAAGGACGAAGAAGGTGAATCCGTAGATAACACTAAATATAGAGGAATGATTGGTAGCCTACTCTATCTTACGGCTAGTAGACCCGACATTATGTTTAGTGTTTGTCTATGTGCTCGCTTTCAAGAAAACCCAAAGGCATCACACTTAGAAGCATTAAAAAGGATTTTTAGATATATTAAGGGAACAACGTGTTTAGGATTATGGTATCCCAAAGGAACGGGTATAGAAACCATAGTGTATGCCGACTCGGATCATGCCGGTGATTATGTCGATAGAAAAAGTACAAGTGATATTTGCACTTTTGTTGGACATTGTCTCACCTCATGGTTTGCAAAGAAGCAAACGGCTTTAGCAATCTCTACTACTGAAGCCGAATACGTCTCAGCCGGAAAAGCATGTCAACAAGCTCTTTGGATGAAGCAAACTCTCGTAGACTACGGAATTCATCTCAACGACATTGTGATACTTTGCGACAACAAAGGAGCCATCGATCTCAGCAAGAATCCCATTCAACATGCTCGTACAAAGCACATTGAAATCCGTCATCACTTTCTTCGCGACAATGTTCAAAAAGGAAACATTTCAATCGAGAAAGTATCCTCCGAAGACAACATTGCCGACATCTTTACTAAACCTCTTAAACGAGAACCTTTTAATCTTCTTAGACTTGGTTTAGGGTTAATGGAACCAAACATGTAGGATAAACATAGCCTAAATCATTAGAATAGCCAAAACAAAACAAATTTGCCTTGTATCTGCTACTGTAGCCATGGCACCAAACGACAACACGGACGGAACCAAATATTTGGTGCCGTCTGGTCCGTGGTGTCTACAGAAGCAAAACTGCTATATACATAACATCCTCTTCCTCACAATCCACTTTACCAAAACGTGTAAAACTTAAACCAAGCTCATTATTGACACCTTCCCACTCACTAATCACTGAAGATAACATCATTGTAAGTATCCTAACTTCATTTCATCTCTTAATTCTGAGTCTAGGATTCTTATTTATACACAAAACTATCACAAATCATTACATGGGGTTTTATGTATGCTTTTGTACCAAATATGAATTCAATTGGCAAATTGCATAACTAGTCATTCAAATTAGGTACTACATTATCATATTGCATAAACAAATCATGTTTCCCACTAATTGATAGATATTGAATATAAGGCCTTATTCAAACAACCAAACACCCCATGTCAAAAGTTTTGAAAAGCTTCTCACTTATAGGAAAACATTTTTTTTTATTGCTAATACAAATAGAAACGTTAAAATTTTCATCACTTGCATGCTCTTGAATACTAAAAGTATTGCATAACTAATATGCACTCCCGGGTATATTCAAATGTAGCCACATTGAATTAGGAGCATTTGGGTTATCTCATGGTATTTGCCAAACACCCCACTAAAACCATTTTGTGCATAAAATGAGTCGAGATAACCGCAACTCCAAATTGTTTTCATATAAGCACACACTAGAGTCAAAAACGTTAAAATTTATTTTCATTTTTAACATATTAATTCTTGTCCTTAGGAATAACCATGGTAGCCGCAAGATTCTATGATCACAAAGACACCCTTAACTACATTCCCAAACACCACAAAACCAAAGGACTTACCAAGGAACAAGTAGAAATATTTAAGAGTCTAGAATCAAGGTATTTCCATGAGGGTAGAACCATTCACTCATCCTTCCTTGAAAATACCAATCTTCGTGAAGAACTAGCCGCCATTCAATTCGATTGTCTTCTTGACATCGATGAACCAATTTGTCCTAGGTTTGTGTTAGAATTCTATGCTAGTGTGACCGGCTTTAGTGATGAAGACGACGATGAATTTTGTCTTAGGTTTAGAATCAACCAAAACGACTACACCATCACCTTAAGCAACTTTGCTCAAGTGTTAGGAATTCCCAACCGAGGAACTTGTGTCTACACGGATAAGTGGTCACTCATGGCTCTTGATACAATCAATGACCGCTCTCTTCCCTACATAACCTGTTTGGCCGATAAGGATGTCATCCGTGAACACCTTTTTAACCCAAAAAGTGATACAACCCGAGTTACCCGAAAGGGAAAAGAGGTAAACCGAGATCCATATGGAATGGAGCTAAATGAACTTAAGCCCGAATTTAAGAAATGGGAGGAACTACTTAGAGCCAACGTCATTAGCACCATAGGAAATAGGGATCACTTAAACGCCTGCCTATGTCACATGCTCTACAACTTATCCACCCGACAACCATTCAACTTAGCCTACTACATAGCTAGAAGAATGATTGATATTCCAACTCAAGGATCGGTTGCTCTTCCATACGGGATGCTTCTCACCCGTCTCTATAGAAACTTTGCTCCAATTCCACCAACCCCAAAAGGGATGCACCTCCACTATGAACTCATCCCTCACATCTTTGTACCTTTGAGTGATGCTCGAGTTGCTAAGACTAAAGGCAAGAGAGCTAAACCTCCAACTCCTTCATCATCATCGTCAAATAGCTCCGAGGATGGTCTCCCAAGCTCTCATCTTCCACCTCAAGAGTATTACGCATCTCTTCCCGAGATTGAGAATGAATCAGCAGAATTCAAGCAAACTAAGGGAATGTTCAAGTGCCTTGGTAGGATGATGAACAAGATTTACAAGAAGTTGGACAAATAAGGGTACTTTAAGGAGTGTTTGGAACAATGCATTATCATCAATGTTTGATACTATTTAGTTGTTTTTATTATGTAGGATGGTAATATAACTTGAAACAATGGTGTATGCTAACAATCTCATGCAGGGGGATAGCACAAGTATGCTATCAAATTTTACCCATTTTCACTATATTGTGATAATCAATAAGCCTTTCTCAAAATCTATGCTCCACTATGTTTACATATGTGTCATTTACTTTTCCTAACTAGAAATGTTTAGTATAACAGCTTTTGAGAAAAATTTCAGGTTTCGGAAATTTCCCCGACACCTAAAAACGAACTCTGTCCAAATATCTGCACTCCACGGATCAGACGGCACCATAATTTTGGTACCGTCCTTTATGTATTTTGGTACCGCCGTATCTGTACAGGCGGACCAGACGGCACCTTTTTTAGGGTACCGTCCGTGTATGATTTTGGTGCCGTGGATCCTCCAGGTAATTTTCTGAATTTCGACTCTTTCGTGATTCCAAATTATCTTCCATCACTTATAAATCAATCTTAACTAGTTTATACTGTTATTAGAACTAGTATTATTTACTAAGGTGTATAAGAAATCCATTTCCCACCAAAATTCAAAAATTTGAAAAATCCACTCAAGGAGCCCTTTTGCATAAAGGAAGGAACCAAATTTTTGGTACCTTCAAATCCGTGGGTAATCTGAATGTTAGGAAATTCCACTCACTAGAACACATTTATTGCAAATCTTTTCTTCTTCACTCCATCTTCCTTGTATGGATTGACTTGGGTGATATGACTAGCATTCAACCCACTTCCAAATCATTAGGAACCTCATCTCTTCAATGGTTCAACATCAAATCAAACACATTTCTCAACAATTTTTTACCTCTATAAATTGAAAGGCTTTACCATGATCATCCTCACACCTTCCTCATTCTCACTACTATCTAGCAAATCCAAACTCAAGTTAAAAATGACTAAATCATCACCAAAACCTTGCAAGAAAACCTCTAGAATTAGCGTAAGGCCATGTTGTTTTGTTCATCTTAGCTCATCATCCGAATCTTCACCACTCACAATCTCATCTCCCATTAGAGATGATACAAATCTTACCTTAGCTACACCCACTTCATCACACATTGTGATCACCACTCCACCACCAACAAAAACACCTACTTCACCTCCACCGGCACCCATCCAAACATCCAAAACCCCCTCACCACCTTCACCAAGGTCTCCCACTCTCACTCCCATGGAGTTATTTTCAACTCCACCAACATCACCAAATCCTTTCCTAGAGGACTTGGAAGACTTGCCTCCTAGGCCAAGTCATCCACTACCATTGCCATCCTTTGGCACCATTGAGCGAATCGCTCATGAGTCACCTCGGTCATCCATTGACCCAAACGCCTCATTAGGGCCAAGACCTCTCCTTTTCCACACCATTCACAAGGACATTCATGGTCCTTTATACGGGGATCATCCACTTCCATCATCAATGTCCCCTCATATTGAGGACATTCCGGAGTGCATGTGGGATGACAATCCCACTAGAGAGGAGATTCAAGCCGAACTCCACAACCTCCACCAATTCAAAGGCATGGTGGATTCTCACTTAAGTGAGACAATGCAAATGCAAAATGCTTTGCTTGCATCCATCATGACCACTCCAAACATCTCCAACACCACCAACACATCCACCATTCCACCATCACAACCTCCCCAAACATTCTATCCTCCAAGGCATGGTTGCTCAACTTGTGAGCAAACGGGCCAAACCGTGGAACGGACCCGTGTTATGGTCCATGACTTCCAAGAAGAAATGAGGTTCATCCTCAACCACATCCTTGAGCGTCTCAACGCTCTTTCCCATCCACCATCACTTTAGGATGGTTTTAGAATAGTCTTTCTTTTGTTTACTTTCTTAGGATAATTTTTATTTCTTGTACTTAAAACACATCATTGTGTTCTCTTTTCATGATCTTTACTCATGAAAAATTTTAACTAATGAATGTTGTTTATTATATTGTTGGTGTCATTACATAGTGTTTGGAAATGCTTGTGAATGATCATTATTACTAACAATTTTTTTTTTGTAGCTTTATTTTCACAATCCATGTATCTTCCCATTTAAGCACCCAATTTAGGGGGAGCTTTGAACAAGGGGGAGATAGTAGCTCGGGCTCATTACATTCCGCATAAGCCTCTTCTTTTTGTTGAGACAAAAAGGGGGAGAAAATATAGAACTTTGAAATTATTTATATTTAACTTTTCTGAAAAAGTCAAACTGCATACATTTGACTTTCTAAAAGCAAACAGGAACCCTCATTGATAATACTTGACTTTTCTTAAAAAGGTCAAACTGCGTACTTTGACTTTCTGAAAAAGTCAACATCATGCATCAACTAGTGAATTCTTTGACTTTCATAAAAAGTCAAATTTCATACACTTGCATTATCATTTCCTCTCAAGTTCTAAAACTAATATTTTTATAATTCTTGTACAAACTTTGTTTCTTTTATAAAAATAAAATTTATATTTTGTCCTCAACAAAAAGGGGGAGATTGTTAATACAAATATCGTCATTAAACGTTATTTATATTTTTGATCTTTGCCTAAGTTTTGTTAACGACAAAAGTAAATTTAATTTATAAAAGCTTAAAGCTTGTCAAGTTTATTAGATATTAAAACAAGCTTTCTCAAACAATATATTCATCATTCAAGCATTTACATTTATGATTAGTAACATCTTGATATGACTCTAATCATTATGTATGATAGTAGTTTTTAGAATGTGTTAGGTTCTTAAAACCAAACACTACTTAAGCATTTGCATATTTCTAATAATAGAAATAGAACATATGACATCATGCAATGCATCATGGAAATCATTGGAAGATTCCATTAGATATTTTGTGTAGATTTGTACTCTTCATATCTTGCAAAATATCACTTAGATATAGTTGACCTTGGCAAAGATTTGATATCTTGACTGTCAGACCGGCGGTACCAAAATGGTACACGGGCGGAACCCTTTTAAGGGGTCCGCCGTCCGTGGACGCTCCTGTCCATTTTGGCTATAAATAGCAATGCCAAGCCAAGTAGTTTCTCATCCCTTTCTAACATACTTTCATACATATCTTCTCTCTAACCTCTCTAACTCAGTTTCATATCATATTAGTGATCTCTTTTGTAGCAAAGAAGATCAAGTCATATTCAAGCTTCAACGAGAAGTTGGAAGTCTTGTTTGTTTAGTGTTGTATGATCTAGTGTTGATCCATACTTCATTGTTGTATCAAACCATCATAATCTTGTGAGTGTGAGTGGTTAGTATTTTAGTCCTCAAAATACATTGTGTGTGGGAGTAGTTGTACCCTTGGAAAGAACTCGACATCTAGCTTAGTGTCGGAAATAGTGTAAGCGAAGTGTAAAGGTTTTCTCCGCCGGTGAAAGGAGCTTGTTGACTAGTGAAGTTAAACTCTCGAGTGTGAGACTCGGGGAGTGGAGTAGGGCAAGGAAAAAGAGTCCTTGTAGGCCGAACCACTATAAACAACTTGTTGTGGTTTGATCATCTCTTTCCTTATTTACTTATTACACATTGCTTGCATATTTCATTAACATACTCAAGATCAATATCAATTGATCTTTCAATAAGTTTCAAAACAAAGTTTTTAATTGGTAAACTATTCAACCCCCTTCTAGTTTTCTACAACAAGTTATTATCGTAGTTAATAAGGGTTTATAATGAATAAACCATATTCATTGATAATATATATTTAATTATCTCGTTATTAGTTAATTCGTGACGATAAAACATTTAGACTCGTTGCCAATCAAATATATTAAACTCACGTTGAGTCTAATATATTGTATTTGGTTAGCTCAAAACGTTTAATAAAGTCTAACTCAAAATCAATATAACTTTTATATCAAATGTTACCCAAATTTATATACCGTAGTTGATTCTTATAGCGTATACATAATATTCGATATTACTCATAAAATGCCTACTTAGTTCCTAATGTTTATCACTTGGTTTTGCAAATATTTACTCGTCGTTAACTCAAGTTATATATCATTTATCTATAGTTGTATTCCGGTTATCGTTGTATAGTGATTCGTTACCATATCACGTCATTAAGTATATATATCACAATTTTACCCGTCGACATCTACCAATTACCATTTCTTTAGTAGTCGTTAATTCATTTTAATCAACCATTTTTTTGACATGTAAATTATTATCGTGTCTAAATGAAATCGAACCCGCAACCCACTGAGTTGACTCACCCGAGCCAACTTGACTCGATGACTCAACTTAACTTTAAAATAACTAATCATCCCCACCTTTTGACTTGTTGACCGGGATACACAAACAAGCGACACCAACACTCTTGCCAACCTGAGATCTAAACAAACTGACCCGAAATAAAATTAATCACCCATGATCCAAACCGGGTCATACCGGTTCTTAACCGACCCGTTACCATCACAAATCCCAAAACATAAATCACAAACACCTAGTTCTTCGATTGTTACCACACGAAACTGACAATAAATTGTTTTCCAGATTTCTCACCGTATCATGTTTTCATTCGAGCACCACACAAAACATAAGCAAAAGGTTCTAATCAGTCTTATTATTTGTTTCTAAAAACATGTTAAACTTGTTTACCAACCTTTATTTCCACGAAAACTAACTATAACAAAATGTGTAATCAGCTTAAAAAATAAAAATAAACATAATATATAACGGGTCTTGGCTTACCGTAAAAATGACGAGAAAGATGAGAGGGAGACGAGAGAGAGATTTAGGAGACGGAGGAGGAGCGATGGTCACAGCCGTGGTGGCGTACGTGTGCTACAAACACCACATTTAACCCAAAACGAACTCTATCGAACATAATACCTTTAACACTCGTTTTTACTTGAAAACCCTAGAAATCTGAATCTTGAAATCAAGATTTGGAGCGCGTGTGAGGGTTTTGAGGTGCGTATGATATAGAAATAGAATCACAAGATCCCGATCTACAAGATGGGATAGGTGGTGTAATTATTAGAGGTTGCCGGAATGTTGGCCGGAAAAGTGGTGGCGTCGGAACCCTAGATGGGGTGGCCAGATTTTAGAGAGAGAAGGGGAGAGATATATGTGTGTGTGTGTTTTGTTGAGAGAGAAAGAATATGGTGAAAATGAGAGAATGGGGAGGGTGGGGAGTATATATACTCGAAGGAGGGACTAGACTTGTATACTCAAAGCCACAAGGGCGAAACTATCAAAGGGACTATTGTTGCAACTTCGTAAAACTTTCGATATATTTGGTTCGGGGCTCGTTTGAGCTAGCAAACGAGGGATTCGTGACTCGGGAGTTACGCCAATGTTCTTAAAATAATATTTCCAATAAAAACTGTTAGGTTCCCATATTCATAACACAAGCATCAATAGAAGAAATAAAGAAGAAGAGATCAGATGAACAAACACATACACACACGTATGATAATATATGAAGAGTTATGCGTAGAGTGAATGAGTAAATTGAACAACCAACCCTCAAGTGAGGGTTTACAAGGATTATTTATAGGAAGGAACTAGGGCAACATGCAAGTTCCCTTCCTTTCCTTTATGGGCTTGGGCCAAGGCTCATGGACTTTCTACATAAGCCTTGGCATGATTACTAACATAAAAGCCATATTAAGCTAACTATTACATATTAATTGCTAACACTTGAAATATAGTTTAGGAGTGATTCCAACAATCTCCCCCTAAGTGTTAGTGATTGATGATATAAACGTTGTAGGTGCTGATGTAATAGTAGCTTTGACGTCTTCTGACATTCTTCTTTCTTGTGAGAAGAAGTGCCTTGATTCGAACAATCTCCCCAGTGTAGAGAAATTGTTTCCTTTGAAAAGTTCTTCTTTGACGTCATCATTTTATTTGTTCTTTGATCTTTGTTCTTTGTGATGATAGTGATAGTATGTTGTTGTTGTCTGCATCAGGTCTGCTTCGTTGCTCTAGTGTCTCCACGTCTTTCTCTAACATTCTCACACGCTCTTTAACGTTGGATTTCAGTACTGATGTAGTTCTCTTAGTCTTTAAACTTTGTAGATTTTTTGACTTTGACGAAGAATCATTATGACTTTGTGTTGCCTTTTGAGAGAACTTCCATTAGTGATGTTGTTGGTATGAGCATATGGAGAATCTGCACGATCAGTCCGCTCCAGAGCTTCCATAAGAAGAAAACATAAAAATGGTTAGTGATAAGCGGATTCCAGCACTTACAAGTTTGAACTTCGAGAGTGTTAACAGCATAGTGTGAAAACACAACTCTAATTCTCACAAAGGCTGTTCCTGAACTGGAGTCCCACAAGTGAGATAACGCGATGTACCGAAGTACACCTACAGTTCAGATGAGTCGCTGAGGTATACCGAAGCATCACCTCACGACTGTAGACCGTTTGAGACACACTAAGCGTAATCCACGGGGAGTTACCAAAGTGACCTGCTGTCAGGGCTATTTGATGTTGACCCTGGCAGGAGTTTCCATTCAATCACTGAGGATCACAATTGTGAACCTCTCATAAATGTTCTCGACAGATTGCTAAGATCTATAAAGGACACGATAATGTATCACTTGCGTCCTTATTGTTGAACAACAAGTGATAAAATGTCAAGTGTACCTAAGAGATCTTTTGATGAATCTCGTGGCTCTAGACTCAATAGTGAGCTTTGGTTTTCCTGAGCGGAGACTAGGGAGAGGGTCTCCTTCTTGAATACCAGCCATCTCTAAGAAAAAGCCGATAGTTTACGTAGGGTTCCCTGTGAGAATGAAACAAGCTTCTGTTGAGAGAAACTTTAGTGGCTAAGAAGGTTTAGTGCATGCGTCACTGGGTCCATGACAACCAGTAGCATATGAATTGAACCCGGTGTCTACCCTAAGTTGAATAATCTGGAGAGCTATTTATTTTCACCCTTTTCTTTACTTTTCTTTTTAATTCTTCAACTCCTTCTTTCTCCGATTCTCATTTTCTCCTTTTTATGATCGTACCTAAGGACTTCTAATTCTAACTATTAGTGGTGTCCTTGGGTAGATCCCTCCGGCTCTGGCGGATCATAGGACGGTTATTACTAACCTTAGTCACCTTATAACTCTATGACTAACCTATGTTGCCATAAAACCATTTTCTTGAAAATCTCCCAAAGTGTTTGTAAATGAAAAACATGTTTGAACTCTTCGAGAGTTTTAGATTTTCAAAAATACTCCCCCTCCACATGTACTTGAGAGTTTTGACAGAAATCTGCACAGCGAGGGAAGAGCGGACACTTTTGAATTGATCAACTCAAGATAGACAATCCCCCGCGAGACACGGTTACATTGCATAGTTAAAGAGTTACATTGTCAGATTTTAGGTGACAACTAGCTCTAATAACTACCTTGAAGGTGTGGACAAACCTCAAAAGGTTGTCAAACTCGTCAAAGTTCATGTCTACCAAGAGTTTCTCGAATGGTACATTCTACTCGGACAAGTCTGTGGAAAACTAGAAGGGGGGTTGAATAGTTTTGCCGATTTTAAGTTGATTTCAAAAACTTTAGATTCGATATTATGTGAAATCGTATGGATGTTGAGAACGTATAGATCTAATGATAATGCAAGCAAATAAATAAAGTTAAGGGATAGAAAAGACACAACCGATTTATAGTGGTTCAGCTACAAGGACACCTTCCTTGCCCTACTCCACTCCCCGAGTCACCTACTCGAGAGTTTAAGCACTATGTCAACAAACTCCTTCACTTGGCGGAGAAGCCTTCACAACGTTGCTTACACTTTTTCCGGTACAAAGCTAGATACCGAGTCCGTAGCACGGTGAACCAAACCAACACAACTATTACACAACAAATATGTGAAATATCAAATACAATATCTTCGCTACAGAAATCTTGCGGAGTGACAAATCAATCAAGGACCCCTTGCTTGGATGACTTGTAGAATGCTCGTGATCTCGCCTTAGAGAAGGACCTATATGAGGATCACAAATAGAAAGAAAGAAGAACAACTCTCTGGATCAAGTGATCTATATGTTAGAAGAGAATGAGAGTGTATGAGAGATTTTGTAAGAAGAGGGGTGAGTTAGAATGAAGAAATGGCTATCTATTTATAGGCAAAATTCTTCACTGTTCCCCGGATCCCACGGATCCCTTCCACTTGGGATCCGTCTAGTGTAATCCTAGGGATCCGTGGAACGCTCCTCTTTGCCCATGGGTTTTTTGGTTATGGGTCATGGGTTATGGGTTGGTCCATGGGTTTTCTTTAGATTCAATGTATCTAAACATACATTGCATTTAGCCAACTTGGGTATGGGTTATGATCCATGGGTTATGGTCCATGGGTTTAGGTTTTTACCCATCCTAATAAACTATTACAACAAATGCTTAATTATTACATTTTTGTATTTAAATGGCTATATGTAAATGCTTTACAAAAATAACATGTATCCTTATAATTATACTTAAGATAACATTATATTTGTTATCAACAAAACACAAAGAGATCGCAAAATATTAATAAACGTTTTTACGGTTTATTTGTATTAACAATCTCCCCCTTTTTGTTGATGACAAAACATAATGTTATGATGAGTAAAACTTAAGAATAGATGCAAGTTTTGAAAGCCCCTAAGTTTTACTTCTTCTCCCCCTTTTTGTCGAAACAAAAAGTTAACCCTTGGAAGAAATAAACATAAAAGTGTGGAAAAATTAGTCCACGTATTAATAACTCCCCCTTGACGGTAGCTCCCCCCTTGTTTGGGGCGTCAAGTGAAGAAAAATAGAAATCCTACAAAAAGAAAAGTTAGTAACGTGCTTAAATAATCTTATGATTGTCGAGAATCAAGATTGGGAGCCAAGGTATGTAAACAAGGCCTTGTAATAAAACAACAAATTGTAGTGGTGTTTAAGCCACTTACAAGCATGAAAAAATAAGAACAAGACTTGTTCTTAAAAAATGACCAAAAAATGACAAAAATAGAAAATAGTAGTAGTGATTCCTTCCATGCTTGCATAAGAATGGAGGTTTTGATGAGTGATGGTATTGATGCGATCAAGGATGAGGTTGAGTATGAAACGCATTTCTTCCCTAACTTCTATTGCGATGTCCCTAGTGGATTGGCAATGTTCACAATGTAAATGATGTGGGTAATGAGTGCGGAAATTTTCCGGGTTGTTTTTATTTGAGTTATGCGGAAGTTGTGGTGGAAAAGTAGGAAAATATGGATCAACATCCGGAATGTTTGTAAATGGTGGTGGAATAGAACCTAGATGTCCTTGTAATGTGATGGGAGCGAATGGTGGTGATGTTTCAAGATCTTGAAAGATAGTATTTGGAGATGTGGGGGTGTTGAAAAGACTGTTTCTTTTTGTTTAGGTTGATTAGATCTTGTTGGAGTCTTAAGGAGTTCCAAAAGAGTGACTTTAGGTGGTGATGAAGTTGGTGTACTTGTTGGTGATGAGGGAGGTGCTATTATGGAAGCATCTTGTGGTGAGTTATTTGTTGAGGATGAACCATTTGAGGTTGGTTTTGCTAAACAACAAGATCGGATACTAATCCGTGCGGATATCCTAGCATTTGATTGTGGTATTTTGGATGGTGGAAGTACAAAGGTTTGGATATCATGATTGTTTGTACTAGGTGATTCTCCTAAAGGGTTTTTGGATGACATGATGTAGTGTGTTTGTGAGAAGGAGATGGAGTGAGCAAGCATTTTGGGAGTTCTATATATAGAAAAACAAAGCATTGTAATGAATGCTTGACCCAAAATGTGGATTAAAATCTAATGATTAGATATGAATTCAAGGCATGTGATCATGAGAACACAAGCATTAAAAGCATACTCCCAAAAAAATGAAACAAATGTGGATTTTTCATCCAAAGTGAAAAAATAGAAGTTGAAAACAGCTTCTGTTTCACGGATCCTTCGCTTGAGGGATCCGTCCAGCATGAAGGCTGGGATCCGTGGGTCTGGTGATCCAGACAGCAAAAAATTTTCCTTTTGGAAACATTTTGCCTATTGTGTGCCTATATGCAAACTATTTGGAGTTATGGTTATCTCGACTCCTAAAAAGAAAAGGAAAATAAACTAGAAGTAGAAATACATCTTATTGAGATAACCCGAAAACACATATTTAGTACATAAGTACGTAATTTAGTACTATCAATGCTCTTAATTCATTGTTGCTTAAATGAATGTACCCGAAAACACATATTAGTTATGTGTCCCCTTTAGCATTCAAAAGACATGAGATGCAATGAAAACGGGTTTTTACTTTGTATTAATAATGAAAAAGCGATTTGTCCTAGACGTGAGAAATTGCTTTTGTGAAATTGATACGAGAAGGTATCATCCTTTTAGAAAGCGTTGTGAAAGTAGGTTTTCTTTGAAAATGTGTATATAAAAAATAATAAACTATAAGTGGAAAAACTCATCTTGGGTTTTGAAAATTCCCGTATTGTTTTTGAGTTGTGTGTGAAATAGAAATCCTAGACTCAGAAAGAAGAAGGCTAGTGTTTACATACCTTGTAGGGTCAATTAAGTTACGACGTTTGTTCCATTAGACCAAGACCAAGACGAAGTAGGTTGAATTGTTCCCGCTTCAACGGTTTGGTGAGGACGTCGGCTATGTTGTCTTCGGATGCTACCTTCTCAATAGAGATATTCCCCTTTTGAACATTGTCTCTTAGGAAGTGATGACGAATCTCTATATGCTTTGTGCGAGAATGCAATACCGGATTCTTGCTTAAGTCGATGGCACCTTTGTTGTCACATAGGATGGCTATGTCGCTTAGGTGGATGTCGTAGTCTACTAAAGCTTGTTTCATCCATAATGCTTGTTGGCATGCTTTGCCGGCGGAGACGTACTCGGCTTCGGTTGTTGAAATTCCAAGTGCCGTTTATTTCTTAGAAAACCAAGATGTTAAACAACATCCCATAAAAGTACATACCCCACTTGTACTTTATCAACGGGGTGATCTTTGGACTCTTTAATGTTTATTATTTCATCACTTAGAGGTTCTTCTTCTTCACTTGTCTTTTTCTTTATTACTATAGCTTCACTTTCTATAATCTCGTCATCGACAAGAGGTGGAGAGGGTTTGGGTGGACTTTCATCAAATTTTATATTTAATGACTCTTCTACCTTCATTGTTTCTTTGTTTAATATGACATAAGCTTTGCTATTTGGCGAGTAACCTAAAAAGATACCTTCGGTTGATTTAGGATCAAATTTTGTAAGGTAATCTTTAGTGTTAAGAATAAAGCATTTACTACCAAAGACTCTAAAGTGATTTAAAGTAGGCTTTTTGCCTCGAAGTAACTCATATGGAGTTTTTCCTAAGATTGGTCTAATTAAGACTCGATTGAGTATATACGTTGAAGTATCAACGGCATTACACCAAAACTTTTGAGGTATGGATTGTTCATTAAGCATGGTTCGACTCATTTCTTGTAGAATTCTATTCTTTCTTTCTACTACCCCATTTGATTGTGGAGTGCGTGGAGCCGAGAAGTTGTGAGTAATACCATTAGCGTCACAAAAAGCTCCGAATTGCACTTCATTATCGAATTCCCTACCATGATCTGTCCTAATAGACACTATGGGACTTCCTAGTTGTCTTTGGATCTTTTTGCTTAATATTTCAAAATAGTTAAAGGTTTCCGTTTTGTTCTTTAAAAATTTTGTCCATGTATACCTAGAGTAGTCATCCACTATTACCAAAGTGTAGTAGTTGCCTCCATAACTTTGGATAGCGGATGGACCAAATAAATCCATATGTAGTAATTCTAGACACCTAGTTGTGGACACCTTGTTTTTAGCTTGATGACTCGAATGATCTTGTTTTCCTACATTACAAGCATCACAAAAATGATGTTCATATTTTAACTTAGGTTGGTCTCTTACTAGATCTTTGCATGATAGCGATTGAAGAAGTCTAATGTTGGTGTGACCCAATCTTCGATGCCATAAGGTCGAAGTATCATCCATAGAGGTAAGACATAGTTTGTCTTTAGGTTCATTACCGATTTTAATGACATAGACTCCATGTTTCCTAATTCCTCTTCCTATGGTTATGCCATTTTTAAGTATCTTACTACCGGTTTCAGTAAAAAGTACATTGCACTTTTTATCACATATTTGTCCTATACT